>MU184720.1:57528-109630 GCA_016904865.1 Pissodes strobi
ATACCTTAACATTAAATAAAACGCAACGCAACATAAGATAAACTATATTTACAAAGCAGTGACCAAAAAGACCTATAAACAATTCATAAAACATACCTCAAGTCGAGAAAGCATGCGCACCTTAATAATTGGGTATAGGCTAGTCTCATTAAGTTTCTGACCAGTAAACGCTGTTAAAAACTCTATCGTTGGGTCTTTGACCAATACGCATTGTTAATCTTTTCTCATTAAGTTTACCTAATATACTTTATTGTTTTTAAGTGCTTTCTTTATCTTCGCTTCTCACCTTACGTAAAGAATCCCGTACTACCATCAGAGCTATACCCCTGCACGCTGAATAAGGCGTGACATCGCGATTCAAACGTATGACAGACCGGTGGAGGCATTAAGAAAAAGTTAAAAGAACTGTCATCACGATTACTCGCGACAGTATTATTACACAGTGAGTGCTTATACAAGTAAAAAAAATATACATATAAAGTTACAAAAAAAAAACATATACTTGTTAGCAATAAATTACAATCACAGTACCTATTCTTTTTTTTTAAACTACAGATTCCAATATAAAATGTCTTACAACGCTAAGATAAAATTTTATACAAGTTTGAACATTCATTCAGACAAAAAATATTAAAATACATTTTGAAACACATCACAAGAATTAAAATTGAAGTTGAGGTATTCCTGCAAAGAATTTATAATTAGAAATTTTTTAAAAATATTGATGAATTTCTTTTCTTCCAAGCGTCTTATGTGCTCTGGTAATTTATTAAATAATTTAATTCCATAATAGTCACTACCCCTTCTGGATCTATTAACTCTATGAAAAAATGGTATTAAGTTATTGCTATTTCTAGTAATGTTAGTTCTTTCACCATGTGTGGAAAAGAGATGCAGGTTTCTTTTGACACATGTTAGACAGGATAGGATATATTGACAAGGAAAAGTGAGTATCTTGAGTTCACCAAAGCAATGCCTACAGCAGTCCTGATCGTTCACTCCAGCGATCACCCTTACACATCTGCGCTGCAATGCAAATATCTCAGATGCCCCCGTGGAATGACCCCAATTCTAGATGGCATATGACATGTTAGAACCAAAATAGCCATGGTAAGCCATCATGAGTGTTTGTCTTGAAACGGTCCTGGACAAATTTCTAATAAGAAAAGTTATACCAGACAATTTGCTAGATAGTTGGCTAACATGCTCACCCCACAACAGCCCAGAGTCCAAGAAAACATCCAAGAATTTAACCCTATCTTCACTCGGCAGGGCTGGAAAAGAAGATCTTAGTGAGAAATTCAAGGACTGAGTCTTTGTGTCATTCAGGCTGAGTCTATTCGCCAGAAACCAGGATTGTATTTTCTGTTGCTTGTCCAGAATTAGGTTGTGAATGGGAGTGGAAGGACGATAGTGCTCTAGGCAAGTAGTGTCGTCAGCGAACAGTATGATATTTGAATTCTGAGAGAAATTTGGCAAATCATTTATGTAGATCAGAAACAAAAATGGGCCCAGAATGGAACCCTGGGGTACACCATGACAAATGAGCTGCTTATTTGACAAGTTGTTCTGGAATTTTACATACTGATAGCGATCTTTTAGATAGGATTCAATGAGGTCAGTACTCTTGGGATGAAAATTATAATAAGAGAGCTTGCTCAACAAGATTTCAAAAGAAACACAATTAAACGCCTTTGTTAGATCTAAGAAGGTGGCATAGGTGTCCAGTTTACTTTCCAGTCCATTTGCCACAAACTCTGTAAGGCTATTTATAGCCAGGGAAGTAGATTTGTTGTTTCTAAACCCAAATTGGTTACTACAAAACAGGCTGTTGGTTTCAAAGAAGGTGACCATTTGATCTGTTAGCAAGGACTCCAGAACCTTGGAAAAAATAGGTAGCAGTGATATTGGACGGTAGTTGGTTTCGTCACTAGGATTTCCCTTGTTTTTAAAAATAGGCACTACCTTAGCCACCTTTAGAGACAGAGGAAAATGACTTTTTAAGATGCATTGATTAAATAGACGTGTAAGTGGTATTATAAGAATGTTCTTTAGATATTTTATAATTTTAGTTGAAATTTCATAGCAATCTGAACTAGTAGTGTTTTTGAGTCCACTAACTTTATCTCTGACCTCTATAATGCTAACCTCCCGAAATTTGAATGTTTCAGGACAGGAATGACCTTGTAAATAGTTCTCAAAGTTGACATTAGTGTGAGGTAGTTTAGTAATTATATCCTCTGCTATGTTAGTAAAAAAGTTATTAAAGATCTAAGCATTAAGTTTACCTGTCTCCGCGTTTGAGATTATTTTAGAATTACAGTTAGAATTTGACTTAACAACATCCCACATAGCAAGACCCTTATTACCCGCCCCATTAATATATTGGTCATGGGCTTTCTTTTTAGCTAAAGACATTTGATTTTTGTATTCCCTTTTATAGTTTTTAAGCATTTCCCCTGTGACAAGAATTAGATTTACTCTATGGATGGATTAAAGTGTGTTAAGCCTGTTTCTCATGTCAAGACCATCAATAATTGGCAACTCGGCCAAGAACTCCAACAGCAGGAGTATTTTTTTTACATAAGTGGTTAATGTGCTGTTCCCAACTGAGCTTGGAATCTATATGCAATCCAAGATATTTAATACTGTCTGATTTGGTTAACGGTATATTTTCCATATTTATTTGCATACGATTCCATTCTGTCTTTTTTGATATTACCAAAAAATTTGATTTTTCACTATTCAAAGTTAGTTTGTAGAACTTCAACCACTCAAGAATTTGTTTTAAGTCACTTTCTATAATTAGTTTAGTCTCTACAGGGTCTCTTATACAATGCACATATTATCAGCATATAACTGCAAATGTCTGGTGAGAGGTAATTGTGCTACATGCAGAGTTAATATATGTTAAGAACAATGTAGGTCCCAGGATAGATCCCTGAGGAACACCATTCACTATATCAGCCACATTACTCACTGCATCTCCTACAGTCACAACTTGAGTACGACCACTTAAATAATCCCTGAACCATAACAAGGCAGTACCAGTTATTCCAGTATCGTCCAATGTAGATAGTAACACAGAATGATCCACAGTACCAAAGGCTTTTTTAAGATCTAGCGAAACGAGTACACAATTAATACCTTTATCAATTACTTACTGTTTCGGCCTTTTCTTCATATTCTGTTCATTATCTGTAACCGGGTTCGCAGTACCAGTGTGTTGACACCCTAATTTCGACGTAAAATAATTTCCTTTACACTTGGGCAACCACCCATATTTCGCTACCTAGTTGAAAACCACTTTATGCCTCTTACCAGTGCTTACTTTCTATTCTCAGGTATATTAAATATAATTAAATGAATGTAAACCACATCAGTGATGTTTTAATAAAATAATTGAAAGGGAGCTTTTCTATAGTGCCTAAATTTATTCGCTTATTTTTTAATATGAGCTCGTATCTACAGCGCCAGACAATCAGAACTGGCACATTAAAAGAAAATGACACTGGTATTATTAATTAGACACTGTGCATTTTTTTTCAGTGTAGCAACTTTCCTAGAATATTAGATATACTAGCCAGTCAACAATTATGGAATAATAAAATACTTTCAATCAGCGAGACTCTTGTCCGCAGTGAGTTAATTAAATAAAATACGAAGTATGATAACACTAATTATTTAATGGGATACTCTTTTAATTATCGAATACTACAGCAATAAATGTTTCCCATTATATACAGAGGCACTCTACGCCTCATCATTTAAATTAAACTTACTAACTAACTTGAGCACTGAATTGTTTACTGAAACACTCATGAATTTGTTGCCTGTTTCAAATATACAAGCAATCTACACATTATGATTTAAAACTAAATGTACTGTCTAACTTGAGCCCTGAATTGTTTTACTGAAATACTTATGAATTTCTTGCCAACAGGCAACGAAAAATGTTTTCAAATTCATCAGCACTTTACACATTATGACTTAAAACTAAACTTACTGTCTATCGCTTAATTCTTAACTCGGAACCTGTCATCGAAGCTTCCCTTGCTCGTGTTTGACCATCTTATCCCTCGACGAATCACGAAGATCCACCACGTTACTGTATTTTACTTTTCGAACCGACGTCGATATAATTTACTTATTTACTTAGTTATTTCCACGAGCCCTTAAACTGAAAGGCACTACTTTCGGTTTGGTCACAACTAAGACCATATTATCGACTAGAAAATTAAGATTTTAAATTTTTAAACTTTTTAATTAAATTTTGGCATAGCGACCCGCTACAACTGATATTTCTTAGAAAATTTTGGTTTTAGCCATAAGGACCTACTGCAACTGTAATTGAGAATAAAACTGATTTTTCTTCGATAAGGTCATGCTTTTATAGCAGGATTTTACGCACTTAACTCCCAGAAAAGCCTGGAATTTGAACACCTGCAGCGGTTCACGTGGGTTGTTTCGTCATTTGCCCTGATTTCGACTAAAACACGATTCCAGTTCTAATTGGGTTTAATTTTCCATCTCTCTGAAACTTTCGGTATTTTTCCATACCGAGCTTGAAATTTTAGTTAACACAGGGGTTCTAAATGTTCGATCCTTATATGGTAATATCGTCTTTCTTTCATTTTGATTCGCTGGATTGGAAATTAGAAACGCCCTGACCAATGAGGTTCTTTTTAGAACAAGGTCTTAGGAACCAGCGTAAGAATACGTTTTGACCGCAGTTGATCTCTTTTTTAATTCCTTTTGTGCCACGTTCTAATGCAGTCGAAAATAAATCTAAAGTATGTCACCGCGATTTCAAATCGGTTCCCAATCTTGTGTAGTTATTCCCCATTCCGCTCATTGAAATATATTCCAATGGTAAGTGGCTTTATTAATATTTATTTATTTTGTATTGAACGAGTTTAAGTGCTTTTGGCTTACGCCTCATTTTCTTTTCGTTCGGCCTTACTTCGTGAAAGTTAAACTTCAATTTGTTTCTAACTTTTGTTAATTAAAATAAACTTATTATTTTATTTGAACGTTTTCTTCCTGGGTTTTGTTTCGAAACGTAATTTAATTTTTTTAAACGATTAAAATTAAATTAAGTTTTATTTATCTTTTTGTTAAACAATTTGTTGAAACATTTCTTCAATTAAATCGGGTACCCTCTCCCGACCATTACAGCGGTAATTGAATCTTATAAGATCATGACTTTTTGTCTTTCATTTTAAGTGGCTGGGATTGAAAAAACAAATTATTATACACGCCCCCTGACCAATGGTTTTCTTTTGAGAACAAAGATTGGGGGACCTGGGTTTTGAGGCTTATTGCGTTTAATGTTAGCTATTTCTTGAAGTTAGTTTTCTCTAGTTGCGTGATAACGCATGCAGTCAAAAATTTTAAAGTACAAGTCTTCCGTGTTTTTAAAATCGGATCCCGTATTCGTGTGAAGTTATATTTCAATGGTAAGTGGTTATATTTTTAACCAAGCTGTGTTAGTTGCTTTTTCGTATGCTTTTGTTATGCAAAATGATTAACCCCTTTTTCGCGATTCTGTCATTACTTCGTGAGAGTTAAACTTCAATTTGTTCTTAATTCTTGTTATCAAAATAATTTGAACGTTTTCTTCCTGGTTTTTAATTCGAGACTTAATTTAATTTTGGAACAATTAAAATTAAACTTTTAAAGCAATTATTGTCGAATCAAATTTAACCACCGACCTCAGGTCGTTGAATTTAACTAGATCAGGTGCCACACTATTTCTTGGGAATTTACGTTGGCTTGAACACTTCTTTGTTACAGGGTAATTATCATGCGCATTTTAAGATCCTTTACAGTCATACGCCATTAGGCAATTTTAGCTGCTTCTGATTGGTGGATTAACATCACTTTTAGCTTATCTACGGTTCAGTCAGTTTATTCCACCAGATCTAGTTAGTGCATTTTAAGATCTTTTACAGTCATACGCCACTATGCTATTTTAGTCGCTTCTGATTGGTGGATTAACGTCACTTTCAGTTTATCTACGGTCCAGTCAGTTTGTTCCACCTTAGAGTATTGTTAACTCTTCACGCACGGCCCTCCACTCGCTCCGGGGCGCAACCAGACAAAACTAACTGAAACTAACCCAAATTTACAAAAAGAAACAAACAACCTTAAAAAAATAAACAAAACACGTCTTGTCCCCAATGGAAATTGAGCGCGGGACGTCTATACATTCCAAACGCAGATTCTTACCACACTACACTAACTAGACCTGGTGGAACAAACTGACTGGACTGTAGATAAACTGAAAGTGACGTTAATCCACCAATCAGAAGCGACTAAAATCATTACCTTCTATAACTAGGCCAACTAGCTAATATTAAAATTAGCAGTGACATCATCCTAAGTGGCCTATACTTTTTTTGCCATAAGAAAAGCATTAAGAGGAGCCCAGTAAAAGTATTAATTATTTTAATTTCCATCCGCCATCTTCGATATATTCTGTATCCAGTGCTGCCAGATTGAGCGCTTTATCACAATTTGGGCTACTCACTGTAGTTTGCCACAAATTATTTTTCAAAAAAACGTAAAATATTTGTCTTGGATTACAATTAACAATATATTAGATACCTACTTAATGTAAAAGTTTGCTTTGGTATATTATAGTATAGTTATATTAAATATGAATAAATATTTAAAATTCGAAAAGTAAATATATATAAAAACCGGAGAGTGAAAACTTTTAAGAAAATAAACGTTGCTTAGCAATAACCTAATTATTTTGTATAAATATTTAGTTAATTCCATTTAAAAACATAATTTCAAATGTCATTCAACAAATGCTGTAAAAATTAAAGTCCAACTAAATATACGTTAAATAGTTTACATCCCAAATAATGTATGAAACTAATTCTAAATCTGGCAACACTGCCTCCTGTCAGTTGGCGTACTTTCCACCAGCTTCTTAATTATTATTCTGTTCGATTTTGATTGTTATTTTGTTAGTTATGTATAATATCAGTACTTTGGTGTGTTTAAATTTATGTGAACAATGCTGTGCAGTGGAAACTAGCCGAAAAGACCTAAAGTTCATGTTTTTAGCTTTCCAAAATGTTTGGACTTGTCCTGTTGCTTTCGTGAAATAAGAGTTAATTTTGTGCTAGTTCATTGTGTACAGCAAGTTGATAAAATTTGTTCCTGTTAGCTAATTTTGGGGTAAGTGATATTTAGTGTAATTATGCCTCATAAAGGCTGTAATGCGATGTTTGCTATATGCCCTCAGTGGTCAAAAAACTTCATGAACTAAAACGAGACAAAATATTAAAACATGGGTATTCCCCTAGTTTAAAGGCTCTTTTTCCATCATTCATAGAAAGGCAAAATGTTAAATTAGCTCCTAAAATATTTAATCCTTTTATTATAGAGGCTCTGAAAGGTTTTCTTAATAATTTGTCACATTCACAAGACACAGCAGAGCATCTAAAATGCCAGTTAATCAGTTATTTAAGTGGATATTGCAGTCATATTGTTTAAAAAAAATTAAGTTGTGAATTTTGCAAAGAATATTTAGCTTTAAATGAACCTTGTGTTGTAGGAGATTCTTACAATTTCATTAATTCCTTAAGTCGTGGGGCTCTTTTATATTCTCGTGAACAAGTAGTGGACGTAGTTTCAACAGCCTATATTATATTTAAAAAATTGATTAATGAGTTCGAAGACACATTTTTAGATATTTACAATAAAAAGTCTTTTCTTTGTGAGCTGTTGTTAAACTATCTAAATCAAAACAGCGTTTTGACTCCTTTTGAAAATTGTAAAAAACCACCTAAAAATTGCTGTTTCAAAAATTTTTCTTTGCAGCATTTCAAATACACTTCTTTCTTAATAATTATTGTTCTAAACATAATCATAATCTTTTGGGTAAAAAGAAAAAAAGGAAACTGGAGACTTTTAATAAATAAATATTAGACCCCAATAATATACCGAGTAATATACCAAATCTAAAATAAAAAAGTACATTACTACATTACTATTACCTATTATGACACTTTTATACCTATAGTGACATTTTTCCACCTATTTATTAAATAGATTGGTGGTATCTAGGTTCAGTTTATCAAAATAGATAGATTCTATTTTGATAAACTGGATATTCAAAGGTTTTTGCTTTGAAATTTCGTTTTCCTTACAAGCCATTTTGCTCACAACTAAGCAGTCATACCAACAACATCTCTCCTAGTGGGTATTGGCCATACTCCTAAGACCTATTTTTGCTTTAGCTAATGGTTCAAAAACTAACTCAAACTATTGTTGAGAATTTGGATAGGTATGCTGCATATGATACTTATTTAGAATTCAAACACTGTAATATTATCGCGTATTCGTGAATATATACATTATATATACAGTTTTTTTTCAATTTCCCAGTTCTCTTCAGACTTAAATAAACGCTAGAGAATTCACCCCACTAATGAAATCAAAACACTCTATTAACGAAAGATCAAAATGAGAATGGTCGAGACGGTCGACCCTCACCAGAGACATTTCTTATAAAGACAATGGCCTGAATAGGGCCAACAAATATTCTATTCATGCTGTTCTGCTGCTCTTTCAATAAACTGATACACCCATTAATATATCAAAACTTATATTAAATAACATTTATGCCTACCAGTTAAAATAAGTTTTTTTCATATAAATTATAAATAAAATCTATATATATAATACAACAAAAACCATTATAATTCCTGACCCAAGAGGGATAATTGATGAAGGAATTGTTTAGCGTTATTTAAAGTTGATGCTCCATAAACAATTCTTTTTATATTACCGGAGGTGGTTTTCGCCTACAAATGAAAATATATTAAATATCTACCCACAGGTGTTCATTTAAATATCAATCATCAAATAACTTCTTCACAACATTCAAGAAAATGCCTAACTTTGGGAATTTGTTCAAACATAATTTATTGTTTTTATTATTGGTTATATCAAGTAACCATTGTTTTAAAATTATCCGTTGCTGAGCGACAAAAAAAAATCAACTTTTAATAACTAACCATTGTTATTTCGAGAAATTTCACTGTCTGTATCCATATTTACAGATATTTATTTAAATATTCCTACTTCGGGTTCTGGCAAATAATCGATTAATTTCGTAAGAGGAATCTAGAAACAGAATAAGCTAAATGTTCCTTACCTTGGCATAATCAACTAAATTTTGGTATTCGATATAGTTGCCGCCTCCGACAATGAAAACCGTGGCCTCTTGGAAAGGAGGTCGATTTTTCGGAATCTCGGTCAATTTAAGTTGTTTTGGATCCAAGTAATGATATTCTTCCATTTCTTGGCTGTTTTTGAATTCCATTAGATGATCCACAATTTTTGTGACTGGCAAGTTCTGCAATGTCAATATAAAACCGCGTCCAGACTTTAATGCACAAGCGACGAGTCAAAGCAAGAATGCATGCATATTCAAGTGTGGACGCATCATTCGCGTGTTCTCAGCGCATGCGATACGACTTGCGAGAAGCCAAATCTTATCGGTTTTTTGACACCGCTTAAAGAAAACATGCGTCGATTTTAATCTCATTTTGGTCGTTGATATGCATTCATATGTAGAATAGCTAGGTACAGAGTATACCCAAACAATGACCATATTAACTACACATTGTTTTTTTAATGATGTTAAAAACAACGTGATGGATTTGTTGGGTAACATGCTAACGAGTCATGGTGCCATTAAAGTTAATATTAAAGTCGTTGGTTTATATCTACTGCCATCATCTGAAGTATACAGTGAAAAATCGTTCAATACACCAAACCAAATAATAGATGTGTCTTCAGATTTTGAGCCTATGTTCGAAAGGTTTATTGGGAAAATGATGGTACAGACAACAGAATTACAGGAAAAAGATTCAGGTAAGTTGACGAAAGTTAACATGTAATTTTTGCCATTGTGAAACAAACATATACAGCAACCAGTATTTTTAATTACATCACATAATAATATATTCATTTAATTTCAGGTTGGGCATTACAGAAAATCACTTATTTGAAAGTTAATGTGAATAAATTCAGTCCTTTTGGGGGTTCGTCAAAAATGAAACTACCATATTTCAGTTCCTAACACGTACCTAACACATACCTAACACATACCTAACACATACTTAACACATACCTAACACATACCTAACATGTACCTAACACATACCTAACATGTACCTAACACGTACCTAACACATACCTAACACGTACCTAACACATTAATATCGTTCCCTACAAATTGATAGAAAAGTTGATATTATTGAACGAAACCAAGATATAACAAGAACACTTTTATCATTCTGCTAATATTAAAAGATCTTGAAAACTAGAGATGTCAGAAATTAACAAATGAATATTTTTCAAATAGTTTATGTGTATAGTACGTTACTTATAATTCAGTTTATACTAATTTAGGTATTTTAGATTAAAGTAAATAGAGATAAACTTAAAAAAAACTTATTAAAAATTATGAAAAACATAACGAACAGCATAAGATATACTAAAATAAAGTAAACAACTTGTTAACGAAACCAAGATGAGCATTAGTGTTATTTGATGATGATTACGAAGGAACGAAACGTCGGATCAAAAATCTAATTACATCATCAGGTAGAGGAGGAAAAATGGCACAAGAATATGAATTTTATTTTGATCTATCCTGTTTTTTAAAACCCGAAAAAAATCAATGGCAATCTACGAATTCTTGAAATTGAAACACACATTTTCGAAATAAATTTTTTTCAGATTTTAATAAAGAGGATAGATAATCGCAAACTGGAAAGTTTTTTTAAGTAGGTTAATTGCAGTGTGCAAGGAAATTTTGATTTCTTAGATATGGGTGACAATGGCAACGCTACTCGAAAAAGTATTTGTAAAAAAATGCTATCTATATACTTTCAAAGAAAAAATAAACATTTGACTTTTATAGATCTCAACCAGGGAGTCTCAGATTTGGATAGTGGCTTTGTTCAGAATGATTGCAGTAGATGTTAAGCAGTTTCTGATCTAAATGATTCTCAAGAAAAAGTTAACGATGGAAGTATTTGTTCGCCCTCAGCAACTGATAATTCAAATTTTCCGCGAGTAACCCAGATTCCAATAGGAATTTAAGCCACGCAAAGGCTTTGACCTTATCTCTCCTTTTACTTAACATTCAGTCACTGAGAAACAAGACTAATGAGTTGTAGTATCTTTTTCTTGGCTAGTGTAATTTTCCTAATTTAGTTATGATCACTGAACACTGGTTAAAGGAGGAAGAGATGGTAAATATTTCTAACTATGCAACTTTAGCTACATTTTTCAGATCAACATCATCTCACGGTGGTTGCATGATTTTGGCGAATAATCTATTTTTAAGTGCTGATTCATTCTCACAAATTAACAATTTTAACAACCTGTTGGAGGAAAAGTCTTTCGAATTTACAATTGGTCATTTAAAGAGAAACAACTTATATATCATTTGTGTGTATAGGTCTCTTATTTCAAAAGTTTTTGTGTTCCTTCATAAACTAGACATTGTTTTATCTTTAATTCCTACAACTTTATCTGTGATACTTTCAGGAGATTTTAATATAAATTTTATGGATACAAAGTTAGTTGCAACAATTAGGTTGGTTAATCTTTTCAAATGTTTTAATTTACAAATGCACGTCAAAGATCCTACACCCATTTCAGAATTTTCATCAACCTTAATAGATTATGTTTGCTCAAATGGACTCAACTCTGTTCAGTGTTCGGTGGTTGACGCGGCATTGTATGGTCACAATGCAATTCTGTGCAATTTTAATTCGATTCCTGCACCTAGGCCAAAGGATTTTAGAATTGGGAGAATTTTTGGTAGGCTTAACTATGGTAAGTTTTACCATTTTATAATAAAAGACTATTAAAATAATTCTTATGGACGAAATTCTCCAAACCTAAGTAACTCACAAAAACTCTGATAGATGGCGAAAAGATATAGTTTCATTTAAAATATTCAGTTAAAATATTTTGCCCTCTGTTGACGACAATCTGCACTAGGTAAATACAGATTTCATTTTTAAAGGGGTTTGGTATGCTGTCGGCATAAATATATCAGGCAGTAACAAGGTTTATTGACCTTGAGGCAGGAATGCATCATTCAAACTGGCAGTTGGTGGAGTAAGGGACTGGTTAATACTTGTAGAATCTGAATACTATTCTCCGATATTGACAAGGTCATTTCTTTCTTTAGAATAAAATAAATTGGAAATTAGAGGTTTGGGAGTATGTTATATATTTTAATTTACTTATTAATTAAGCGGGAACGTGAGCTCGACCTAGACCGAACACGAGACAGCTTGAATTTTTACGTGAAATTTGGTACTCGGACAGTAGGAGACTGTGGAACCTTCCGAGTAGGTTCCAGAAATTTTTATTCGGTCAAAATCGATGACCGTCGTTGAAGCAGTTCGGAGCAGAGCGATTAAAACGCGAAAAAAAAAAATTGGGAACCTACCGGTGCCTATTTAGGCATCTAAAAGAGTCCTTGAAGATAATCGGCTGACGAATTTCAGCCAATTTCGAATCTGACATCGGCGGGAGCCTACCGCCAATAGGTTCCGCGGTAGGAGACAGACGAGATCGAAATTTTTGTTTTACTTGCTAAAATGGGTGCCCAAACTTTTCGAAAGTGGAAAATCGGCGTTTTCGATCCCTAAATATTAATTCGGAGGAAACCGCTTCCGAACGTCTTTTTATATTTAGACGTTTTTTTGGTATATGGAACCTACCGGAAATCCGTCTTCTACCAGTTTTTTTTTAGGTAAATTTCGAGCCAACGAGTTCGTATTCGGTACGGAGACGAAGGGGACCGGGCCTGAACACCCCACCTCCAAAAAAAAAAATTCGAGCCCCTAGGTCTCCTATAGGCTCCGCAGTAGGAGACGAACGAAATCGAATTTTGTTTTTCTGGAACGTTTCGAATCCGACCTTGTCTGGAACCTACCACTGATAGGTTCCGCGGTAGGCGCCTAGGGAAACCTTAATTAATTGATATCGAAATTTCAGATTTTTGAAATTGGCCCCAAAATGATAACCACAGAATGGAACCTAAATCGGTGGAACCTATTCGAAAAATAAGTTCCCGCGCGGTTTTTAATCCGGTCGGCTCCGGGATGTAAATATAAAAATATAGGAATATCGGCAAACGTACAAAACCGTATTATATCGACCTTACCTTTATTTTGATCAGTAGGAGCCGGAATAATCTACCGGAGGAGCCTAACTTTTTCTTCTTTACGAAAAAAAGGCAATATTCTTAGTTTTCGCGATATAGGACCCTAAACGAGAAAAAACGTAACTCGAAAATTACGGGGCAGACGAAAAAAACACTTACTACCAAAAATATGTATTTTGATAGCGTTTAATCTATAGTTGGGACGTTGTAATTAAAAAAAATCGCTCTTTTTAAAAAAGACGTTTTTTTCGAACTTATTCGCGAATATCTCAAAAATTATTAAATTTTTAAAAAAATGTAATAATTTGGAATAAAAAGTTTTTATGAATTTTTTCGTCAGAC
The DNA here is from genome assembly GCA_016904865.1 of Pissodes strobi. NCBI lineage: Eukaryota > Metazoa > Arthropoda > Insecta > Coleoptera > Curculionidae > Pissodes > Pissodes strobi. The sequence continues at coordinate 71,093 of MU184720.1, forward strand.
GCTAAATAACGGAGGAATTTTAAAAAAAGGAGAAATTTAAAAAAAATAATTTCTTTACCACCCTGTATGTTTTTTAAAAAATATATTTTTATTATGGCGAGATGTTAGCGGATCCCTTTAATCGTTTCCAACTTAAAAACTAACTAATTTTTTCAAAAAAAAATTACGATAAACAAATCGAGATTTTCATTAAATCGGCTGTAATTATTGTAATACGGTATAAGCGTTATAACTACACGATATATAGCAAAAAGATGGGTTTCTTGGGGTACTTTAACGCGCAGTATTTCGTTCGATCGTACGACGTTTCGTTTTTTTTTTTTAATTGGCTAAACGTAATTTTTCTATTTTTCCCAATTTTCTCCGTAGCGGAGAGAGATATCTCAAACCGGTTTGGGCCAGTGTCTGCGTCGTCTGAGGGTCGATCGAAACGACACGCTTCTATAACATTTTTCAATAGGACATCAAATAACGTAAGTATTCGATAATAGTTATTTTTGTTACAAGTACCTAAAATGGAGTTTTTCAGGACGAATCACTGCTGTGTAGCAGATGAGTCCTGAAAAACTTCATTTAGGTACGTGTGACAAACACTGTTTTTTGTCATACACTCTCAAAATTTCATTTTTATTTATATGCTTTTTGCAATTCTTCAGAACGCTTAAATTTCCATATTTACCATAATTTTTGAAATCATAATGTACGACAAAGTTAGCTTAGAATTTGATATCGTAGCAACTATTTGACAATTTTGTCATGTCATTCCAAATTTTTGACATTTAGACATATTCAGGAATTTTGGAATAGTCCGTAAAGGTTGCCATGACGACTTTTATGGGCTAGGCCTAAAAAGAAGCATTTTACGGACTCAAATGAGTCCGTAAAATAGCTATTTTTGGGAGCGTATGACAAAAATAGTATATTATTTTATATGGAGGAAAAGTAATACTTTTCATGGCGCGCTCGTGTTTAACAGCCGAACGGAGTGAGGCTGGTAATAGAGAGCAAGCCATGAAAAGTAACTTTTCCTCCAAATAAAATATGCTGTTTTTTCTTCAAATGTCGACAAATTAATCCAAAAACGTCTCTTTTTAATAGTAATAATAATTATTATTAAAGATAAGTGGGTTCGCAAGGCGGCTTAGACCGGTGCGATGTCGGTGAATAGGCTCAGGTTGTTGCTATAGTAATGTAACATAAAGCTGTCAGTGGACACTGTCAACAATAATTATATTTTTAAAATTGCGTTTTCTATTGCATTTTAATTCCGTATTGATAAGCAGTTATTGAGTAAGTTCGATTAAATAATAACCAATTTGTTCCTAAATTAGTGATTTTTAGAAATGCAGTCACAAATTGAGTGATAAATACAAATTTTAGTTTAATAACTCTTGAGTTGTTGACGCTTATTTTGATGTTTGTTTGTATTGTATCTATGTTGCTACGACAACACTTTTACCTCCGCCGGCGGAAAAGTGAAAAGTAAAGCTCCGGCGGAGGAAAAACGAAACTTCACTGCCGCCTACACAGTCGAGTAATGACGTATTTACTGACGTTTGAAGAAAAATATCTTTTTCGTCTTAAAAATTAGGATTTTTTTCATATTTAGCCACAAAATAGGGAATTTCGTAGGTGGATGATATTTTTCGTTTCGAATACTTTAGGAGGGGGTTTTTGGGAATGCCGAATTCGATTTTGGCATCGAGAAGGTCGTATGACATTTCTGTACAGAAATATTTCGAAAAAGTAGAAATTTTGAAGAAAAAAAATAACACCCTACATATACTTTGGAAAATGTTATTTTATTGATGGTAAGATGTAAATGGCTTCCCTTAACCGTTTCCGAGTTAAAAACGAACAATTAGGACATGTAGTTGGCGGGTACGTTTTTAAGTTTTCTTACCCATAGCCTGATTTAGGCAAACCATCTTTCATGCCAGCGGAATATTAGCATTTTTATAATTATTAAAAAAGAACGTAACCGGCGGCGGCGTCTTCTGCAATACGTGGATACAACTGCATGGCAGGCGTGAGTATGCTGCGGCTACTATACCCGATTTAAAAAGTGCAATTTGTTAAATGAATATAAAATGCACACATTTTGCTTCCCATCGTTTTTCTTGGGAGCTTCGTGCTATGGCTATTTTAGAGTTTAACTCGATATATCTACCTAAAATTATTTTATAAATTATAAAATGCTAAAATGTAGAAATTAATTTGAGAGAAATTTTTTATTCTATACACATCAGCGTTTGGTAGGTCGATGCGTTAATTTCAATTTTATACTCAGATTAAATTTAATATAAAGCACTCTGCAATACATATGTATTGTTCATATAATTTTTTTAATGTTTTAAGCAACAATACAGCTTAAACTTGGTTTAAAAAATTTTTGAAATTTTAATCGGTTTTGTTTTGTTTACAGAAAAACATTTTAATTTTAAGTTGAAGAAGTAGGCCATAATCTCGCAGTGGACAAGACTTTTATTTCACTTCTATTTTAATTTTATTTCGTTTTCTTATTTTCCAAATATAAACACAACAAGTGCAATGTATAATTAAATGTCTTCTATTCTTTTCCCTGTCGCATGACCCAGCTCACGCTATATGTTTAGGTTAAGACAAGTTACATTCCCAATTTAACGTATCAACTTACCAACAAAAAATAGAGCAAAAAATAATATGTCACAACTTTTGTTAGTAATGCTTACCCTTTTCAGAAACATAATTTGTGTAAATATTTGCATCTACGACAGCTTTTTAATATTTTCACTTTCTTGCCAAGCAGATTGTTACACAAAACTAAAAAAAATATTTTGCAGTTTATCGGTCGCAATGTCGCATCTAATCGAAACCGCACTAAACTTTCGAGAAAAAAAAAATCATAGTTGTACATATTTTATTATAAAGTTACATTTTTTGTCAGGCACACCTATTGATTCATTTAATAATTATTAAGGGGATTGCATAAATGTTTAGAGATTTTCTGCTACCTAAATTATTAGTGAAAAATAAATTATAGTTTAAAAAACTAAAGACACGCTTTGATCGAAACCGATCTAAAAAATTATAAAATAGAATAAAGTGATTCAAAAATATGATTTTATTTTAAAAAGTGTGGGGTGCTTAAGTGCCATAAGTTTATCACAAGAATCAATTTATCGCTTTGATTGACCAACAGTTTATATGTCAAATTTTATTGATTACTTCAATTTATTAGCAGACTATATGAAGTTATCTTATCATTTCAACAAGAGTTTATCGGCAAGAGTCAATTCATCATTTCAGATGACCAATAATTTATATGTAGATACATTAGATATAACTTCTCAAATGACTTGCAGTTTATATGAATATTTTATTTAAGTATCGTTTCAATTGACTGACGGTTTGTAAGAAGCACTAGATTTATCGTTTCAATCGACTATCAGTTTATGAGAAGAATCAATTGTTCGTTTTGATTTACCAACAGTTTATATGCCAAATTTTATTGATTACTTCAGTTGACCAGCATATTATATGAAAGGTTAATTTATCGTTTCAATTGGGCAGTAGTTTATATGCAAAATTTCGTTTGAATTAACAAGAGTTTATTAGCAAAGTTCAATCATTCCAGATGACCAATAATTTATAGGTAAATTAGATTTACCTTCTCAATTCACCTGCAGTTTATATGAAAATTTAATATAAGTGTCGTTTCAATTGACTGGCGTAGGTCGAGCTCACGTAAGATACACTAGATTTATCGTTTCAATTGAATATCAGTTTATGAGAAAAATCAATTGGTAATCTTGATTTAGCAACAGTTTTGTGCCAAATTTCATTGATTACTTTAATTAACCAGAAGATTATATGAAAAGTTAATTTATCATTTCAATTGACCAGCAAATTATTTGCAAAATTTCCTTTTAATTAACAAGAGTTTATCAGCAAAATTAAATTAATCATTCCAGATGACCAATAATGTATACGTAAATTAGGTTTATATTAAAATTTTTGCAACTGACTGGCGGTTTATAAGAAACACTAGATTTATCGTTTTATTATAAAATAATATCATAACTACAATGGCAAATGAAATCCGGACAAAGTGGTCAAGGTCAACTTGTTTCCTAATAAGACGCCGCCGGCGCTTGAAAAATAGCATCCCTCTGTTAGTGTTTGAAAGTACTACGGTCATCCAGAGCCCTCTGCTGATATTCATGTTAACTTTGTTAATATCGATTATTTATTTGCATTTTTTAGGATAATTTAGTTTCCGTAGCGCTTCGTAGGTGGAGACGTTCCTGGGGCTATTTTAAGCGACGGAGAAATTTTAGCATTGCCATTATCTTAATAGTCTTTTATTATAAAATGGTATTAGGAATAGGCATATAGTGTCATACATTAAAAATCTTTCAAATTTTACGTAGAATCGAAAAATCGAATAAAAAAATGGGGCTTAGATTTAAAAAAATGGTTCTTTTTGACCTGCCCTGTATATTGTACAATTTTTTTGTTTTTTTTGTTCTTTACGTGTGCAAAAACTACATAAAAAACCCTACAATTTTGTTTTTTTTGTAGCTTAAAAATTACCAAAGTTAAAGGGGGGGGGCATTATGGTTGAACACCCTATACCTCTTCTGGTTTACGAGATCCCTGTAGTGTGCATTCTTATATGGAACACCATGTATGTGTTATTAGCATCACTTTGTCAGCCTAGTTTGGCTACCTGCGAACACGCGCGCATATGCGTGTATTTTCTCTTTGACTCGTCCGTTCCAGGCCTGTTTTTTCAAACTAATGATAGATTTAATTTATTTTTCTATGGATGTTTGTATCAAAACTACATAGGTTAAGTTCCGTATTCATTAAAATATATAGTTTGTATCTCAAGAAACAACACATTAAAATAATAAATAATATTTAGAGGGCCATATAAATGGTCGATTCTTAATTTCCAGTTTGAACACTTACATGTCTCTTTATGACCAAATTTTTGACTCCTTCCATCACGAAATTTGACCCTTGGGAAACCAATTTTGAAAACATATTAACCGTTTTGGTTCCTGCCCCTTCATACTGGTTTAGCGAAGCTCCATTAGCCATTTTAATAAACCCTCTAAACAAAAATAATATTGAAGACTTTTTCTACCCTTGAATAAATCAATATACATTTAGTAATGCAAAGAATGTGTTAAAACAATATTAAACATGAACTATTATTAATTATATGAAAATCAAAAACTTACTTCCATCTCTTAATGTATGCCAATGGACTCAAATCACATCCCACTTCTGATAAGGCGTTTTCGAACTTCGTAAGGTCTGCACCCGTTAAATGTGTCGTGCAAATGTAGTAAATGATAAATAGCCTCATCTTGTCATCTAAATCTCCCGCCTGAACATCTGATATCATATCCAAAAGCGGTTTCTCTAACTGCTGAGTTTTGCTCATTATTTTTTCCTCCAATTCGAAAAACGTATCTAGTTTCCTGGATTTAATGCCATTTAATATTGCTGAAATAAAACGTTGAGAAATATAATTCATAATTGAATCTGACAAACTGTTGAATACACAATCAATTAAAAATTATTTTGCCATTTTATGTGTGGAAAGTGTATATTTATTAGCACATACTAACCAGTGGCTATGGATGTATGCATATCGATTAACCGCTTTTTCTCCAATAATTGAGGCAGAGATTGAACCGCCGACGTAATTTTAGCAGTATTATCAGTAACCATTGCCACAGCTGCTTCACTTTCATTGTCGATGCCCATACAAGTTTTTAATTTCTTTACTTCTTCTTCTGAAGAGCGATATTGTTCCAGTTCCTCTTGGATTGATTCGGCGACATTTGGGAACGGCGAACCTTTATGAGTAGCCCAAAACTTGTCTTTCGAATCCAATTCGCATGGTTTATGTTTTGATCGTACACCTAAAATCGACTCTAAAATTAATGATTTTTTTTTATCAAATTCGAAATTTTTTTTTAAATATGACACTTTAGATAAGTTTTTGTGAAGTTAATTGTAGTCAATTTTGAACTCGAGTTCAATTTGTGCGCAAATCTGACCGAGTCAAGAGGCTAGTTAAAGTTCTGTCGATGTTTTAAATTCACAAGAAATCAGCGGTACACTGCAGTTGCAATAGATAAGTGAGGTTAGGTAATGGGTGACAATCAAAACATTGTGGTCTCCGAAAATTCAATAAAAAATACTAGTTTAAAGTGTAATTATTGCAAAAAACGGGTGATAATCACAACAGACTGTTGCAAGTGTTCTGCTAAATACCATCCAAGCTGTGCAGCAAGAGTGGAAGTTTGAAATGAAGGTGGCAAATTTGCATGCTGTGAAACCTTAAAAAAAGTGAAGTTAACATTCCGAAACAAAGAAAAACTAGTGAAATAGTGAAGTTTTTCTACAAATGGATGAAAAGAAAATTAAATCTATCATTAGGGATTCATTTCAGTTTTTTTTAACCCTGTGGAGACCAAAATGGACAAAAAACTGAAAGATGTGGAAGAGGCCGTGCAGTATATGTCCAACTCCTTTGAAGAACAAAGGAGTAAATTTGATAAGTTACTGCTAGAAATTAGAGCGCTCAGGAGTGAAAATAAGGATTTAAAGCACCGGATGCTGAAATTAAATTAGATGATATGGAAACGAAGGAAAGGGCATCCAATGTTATTGTGTCGGGAGTGCCAAAGCAGTCTGAACCTGACTTGAAAAGTATTATAAGCAAAATAGGAGAGGATATTAAACTAAAAATAGAAAAAAATGATATATTAGAATGTTTTAGAATCCAAAACAAAGAACATGGACCTATTTTAGTAAAATTTGGAAACGTACAGCTAAAAAAGGATGTCATTAAGGCCATTAAAACTGCAAAGGAAACATCAACCAGAAAGTGTGGACAGATGTTTGTGGTTTATTTGCAAAATTGATGATAAGGTTTTTATTCTTTCTTGTATAGGAGTGATTCCAGTTGATTCTTATAGAAAGGCATTTGATGGATTGTGTAGGGTATTTGCTGGATGTCGGATTTTGCTAATAGTTCGTAGGGAAATTGTTTCAGCTGTATTGAGGTTTTTGAGAGCTGGATTTCGGCAGCACATGAATATTGGGTGCATATATTCTAATATTGGTCTACATATTGTCACGAGTAGCTTAGGGGGTAGCGCGTTTATTTAAAGAATAACTTCTCAGAAAAGAGCCTCGTCGCGATTAGTACAATGACGATGTCTCAATGCTTCCTTTAATCTACCACTGGATGTTCTACTCGTGAGGACACGCCTTGTTTAGCGTGCCGGGGGGTAACTGAGGTAGACCGGGATCGCGTTACGTGGGGTAAGAAGAGATGATAAAGTAAGCACGTTTAGTTTATAACAATAACAATGTATTAACGATAAAACTTTAACAACAATTATTGGTAAAAAAAATGAGATTCTATTATACCCGATTACTACGGTGTGCATGTTTTCTCGATTTGAGGTACTGTTTATAGGTCTTGGTTTACTGTCTTATAATTTATAGTTTTTCTTAAGAGTTGGGGTTTATTTAAGAGCACTAAGAGATTTCACTAAACTTTTTAACTGACTATTTAGACACTTGTCTTTCTCAAGACTCTGACAAACTTCTTGTCAAGACTTTACTATGGAGGTTGTGCAACCCCTGGTCCTAGCAGTCGTCAAGTGACTAACCGGTACCAGGTTGGGTAGGAAAGGAATGGAACCTAAAGCACTCGTATGGCTAACTTTAGGAGCGGATAGAACCCAGAAGGCAGTCGTCAAGTGACTAACCTTGGGAGCTGGAGGTGAGACTAAAGTCTGCCGAACTGAGGGTTCGGTAGCGTATTTATATAAAACAAAGTGATAATCATTGCATGCATAAGGTTTAAATTCGCTCCCGTTGATTGCTCGCGTTGTTTATAGTTTGCCTTTAATGTTTATATAACAATCTCCAAGTTCAAGTTCAAACTTGCGACAGGGTGATATTTGTTTAGTAGCTTATGCATTTTAGTAGATTACAATATGCTCTTATAAATGAAGCTTGCAGTTCTTATGGATATTCCCTGGTTTGCTTGTCTGAGAGATCTAAAATGCTTGGCTCTTTGTATGCATCTTTGTTTCATGGTCGTGGGGTGCATATTGAAGTTCAGTTTGTAGTCAATTATGATTCCGAGGTATCTCACAAAATCCTTGGGTTTTACGGTCTGGTTACTGATCTGTATTGTAGAACTCACATCGTGGAGTTGAAAATAATAAATTGACACTTTAGTGGGTTTGCTTTTAGTCTCCAGTGTCTAAACCATAATCCAATCAAATCAGAAAGTTCTTGTAGAGCATCTATACTGGACTGTAAGGATTTGCTGTGGGAAATAAGTGCTGTGTCATCTGCAAACTGTAGGATGTAACTACGGAGTGGGTTGTTGTCCCTTTCCCTGTAGTTGAATATATCATGACAATACAGATTATATAAAAATGAGGATAAGGGAGATCCTTGTGGAACACCTTGCTCAGTGCTGAATTGATCAGAGGATATGTTATTCACTTGGACTCTGAGAGTCCGCCTGGCAATGTACTCCTTGACCATACATATTAGATATTTAGGGCAGATGAGTCTATGCAGTTTGTACAGTAGTCCTATATACCATACACTATCAAAAACTTTATTAATGGCTAGCATTAATACAATCCCTTTAGTTTTGCTGTTTGGACATTAGAGGTGAGCACTGATACAGGATGTAAGGTGGAAGCCATGTCTTGAAAGCCAAATTGGTATTTTGGTATAAAGTTTCTCAACTTTTTCTCTAAGAAACACTGCTCTCCAGATTTTTGGCTAGTACTGGCAGTAGAGTGATTGGTCTATAGCTTGATAGTTTGCTATGGTCCATGTTGGTTTTGGCTATTGTTATGATGTTGCCTTGTTTCCACACATCTGGAAAGTAGTTATTGTTCAAACAGAACTCATACAGTTTTATGATAAACAGATGTATGACCTTTGGTAGGCTTCTTAGTATTGCTTTGGAGATGTTGTCCTTGCCGAGGCATGTGTTTTTGCCTTTTTTGAGGACTTGAAAGTACAAGTCTTGACTGATAGCTCTTATGTCAGAGTTGTCATCTTCTTCCTTTATAAAGATATCATACCATCTGTTAACTGCATCATATTGGTGTTCATCGAACGTTCCATCCATGTCTTGGTTAAATGCTTGCCTAAAATGATTTGCAAACAGTTGGGCTTTTCCATAGTCATCATCTATAGTTGTATCTCCATCTTTTATAGTTGAGTTTTGTATTTGGTAAGCTTTTTGATTTGCTGCCAATATGAACTTCCCTGTTGCTCATTTATTTGATTGCAGATCTGGATCCACATATGCTCTCTATATTGGGTGATGAGATTTTGGATATTTTCATTGTAAGCATTAAGGTTTCTTTTGAGTTCTAGATTGGGCTGCATCTGATAATCTCTCAACATTTTCCTTTTATTCCTGATTAGTTTTAGAATGAATGGTGGCAAAACATGGAGAAAGGGTCTTGGAGTAATTTTTGGTGAGAATTTGTTTATCGCTTCAGATAACTTGATGTTAAACCTTTCCATTGTAGACCTGTTAATGTCAGTGTGATTATTAATGAAGTTTTTCATAGATTCTGCAACTTTAACAAGATTGCATTTTTTTAGGTTTAGTTTATCTGTGTGAGCTATTAGGTTTTGATTTCTGGTTAGGTCCATAGTGATTTGTAGGGCAAGGTGGTCTGATCCCAAATCTGCAGTTGTTACGATTTTTGTGATATTGTTTGTCAGATTTGCAGTGTGAAGCATTAGGTCAGGTGTGCTATCTGGATTATGTGGTATGATGAATGTTGGTGGGGTGTGGGCCTTTTTAAAGTCTGAATTTTGTAGGAAGGTATTGATTTGGGTGTTTTTTCGCCTATGTCGTCCAATATTGAAGTCACCAATAATTATGCAGTACTTGTACAAGTTGGATTTAGCAAAGATGGTTTCGTCAATTTCTGTAGCTGATGGATGGATGTATACAAGTATAATATGGAGTCGCTCATCAAGAAATGGAATTGAGAAGTGGGTGGCTTGATTTAGAATTTGGTTGATAGCTAGGGGGTTTTCTCTGCGCATTTGTAAGTCTGGATTAGGCTGCCCCCTCTGGTATTGATTAATATTGTTCCATTTCTTTGTATAACCTTCCAGTTTTTGTAGCTTGTATTGCTGTTAGGGCTGGTTTTGGCTTCAACAAAGAGACTGCAGTTTATATTGTGTTGTTCCATATAGTGTGATATTATATACTTTTTGGGTTGGTAACTGTTGATGTTTGCATACAAAATCTTAAGCTCCATTAATGTTTGCTGCTATTATGTTGCCTTGTTTGGGTTCTGTCGGTGAAATTGTGTTTGGTTCATTTAGATCGAACATAAAAATATAAACATTGTTGCTACCTGGGAATACCAAACATGTATCGATGCTATATTGCTCTGCGAACCTTTTCCGTAATTTGCTTATCAGTTCTTCTCTATTGCTGTTTTTAGGTTTATTGATTTCTTTAATGTATGTGTTGATAATATGGTCGTGTATTGTAATAGCTCCATGTATATGTGAACTTGATCTTATGCTTTCTGGTATTTCATAGGACTTTTTGTTAAGTGGTTTCATTTTAATATTGGGGATTCCTTCTATAGGTTTTGTGGGGCGTCGTGGGCATTTAAAGTGCCATGCTTGATGGTCTTCGCCTCCACAAGCAGTACATTTAATCGGCAGGTTTGTCCTGCATTTAGCTGTTGGATGGTTATCTCCGCATTTGCGACAACAGTTCTCAGTTTTGTGTGGTAATTGGCAACATTTAGTAGAGGGTATTGGTGCAGGTTGTGGTGGCAAGCTAGGAAATGCTTTGTAGTGTTGATTTTTAAAAAAGAAGCCATTGTTCAATAGTGACTCATATGCGTGGATGTCACCTGTGATAATTCGTACCATGGAAGTGGGTTTATTGGTAGCTCTAGCTATTATCCTCTTGCAAAAGCGGTGGGTTATACCTATTTTGTCGAGATGTTCGCTAATTTAATCATCTTTGGTGTATTCTTCTAAGTTAGATAACACAATAGAAAAGAAATTTATTTGTTTTGGAGTGGTGTGGGGTTCTTGTTGCTTAGGTTTAGTTTCGGTGAAGTTTGTTAGGAACTTAGTTTGTTTTAATTTTTCTAATTTTTCAATTATGATATTTTTGTTTGTATTAGATTTTAATAAAAATCCCTTAGTTGTTTTTAGTATTATGTCCTTATTTTGTGGTAGCTCTTTCTCCCAGGTGTCTGCCGGTTGAATGCGGGTAGTGTCTTGAGGTGTATTCATATAGAAGAGATGTTTAATGCTTGTTTTGTAAATGTTGGCTGTTGCGGTGTAGTTTTTGTTTTGAGTTGTATATAGTGTTTGTTGGTTTGTACTGTTGCTTGTGTTGGGCTCTACTTGGATGGGATTTGTTTTTGTTTTTTTGCTAGCGTGTTCTGGTGACACAGTTCCTATTATCTGCTTTATTTCTTCTTTTGATAGTTCTTTATGGGTCCTTTTTCGTTTTTTGTAAAGAAGATAAAAAAATATACTTAAATGAGGACTTACCATATAAAAGGCGTCTTTTATTTAAAGAAGTTAGGGACTTGAAAAAGACTAAGGGATATAAAGCAGCTTTTTGTGTAAATGGGGTAATATATTTAAAAAAATCTGACCTAGAATATCCCATTAGAATAATTTCCGAGGCTGATCTGCTCGACTACACATAGCTATTGTCGGCTTAACAAATATGTTTGTATATGTATAATTATGGGGTACGTTATAAAATTCATAGTTAGAATTCGCAGAGCTAAATAATATTTTAGATGAGTATAGGTCTTGTGAAACTATAGAAATTAGTGATTTGTCAAATATTACTTATTTTGACAACCCTGCTCAGGATATCAATGTTATTCATGTTAATATTAGGAGTATATACAAGAATTTTAATGAATTTTTGGTGTTTTTGGAATCTGTCAAGAGAGATTTTGATGTAATTGTAATATCCGAGACTCACACAGTGTTCAATTTGTCTGACTTTAATATACCAGGTTTTTCCATGTATTTTAACAACAGTTCTTTAAATAAGTGTGATGGTTGTGTCATTTATGTTAAGGAAGAGTTTTGTGTAGAAACTCAGCTGTTAATTGAAATTGTTATACAGAAAATTAAAAGATGGTTAGATTATTATTATTATTTTATTATTTGTTTATTGACGTCATTCAACATTTACAAGATACAATTTAAAAAGCATAATCTTACACTAAGCTTAAGTTAACTTAAAATAACCCTTTTAGCCATAATTTTAAACCTTTGTTCTGACATACTAAAAAAGCTTAACCTGCTGTAATATTTATTAACATTTGCTGAAATTCTATTCACAGGACTATGTAGTAAGTAATTGGCTCTGCAGTAAGGGATATGCAAAAAAGAATGGGCACGCGTCTGATAGCTTGGGATATGAACGCAGAAGGTGTCAAGACATTCAGGACTTTTGATAACATTGTTGAATATTTTAAAAGCAAAGCAGACGTCGTAATACTCTCTTCTACGGGCAAGGGTGGAGTGGTTCAAATAGGCTTTAACCTGATCGATGGTTAAATTGATTCCAGATTCATAAAGCACGTGCCTGGCAAATTTGAGGTATTTCAGCTGAATATTTTCCAGTCTGTTTATATGTACCTGATAGTAAGGCGACCAGACTATATTAGAACATTCTAAGAGAGATCTAACCAACGAGATATATAACGTATTAATAGCAGTCACGTTTTTAAAGTCCCGGCATGTCCTCTTCACAAGCCCCAACATACGGTTAGCTCTGCTAGTCAACCTCTCGAAGTGCTCTGAGAATGTTAAATGAGTGTCTAAGTACACACCCAAATCCTTCACAATAAACACCTCTTTCAATGCAGTGTTATTTATGGCATACTGATGGGGGAACAAAGCCTTTGATTTACTAAATCTTATAAGGCAACATTTCTCAATGTTGAGTGACATGTCATTGAATTGACACCAATTAAAAACCTGGTCAATATCATTCTGCAAAGAGATCATGTCTTGGACTGATGTTACTCGTGTAAACAATTTCATGTCGTCGGCGAATAGTAGATAATTTGTGCTCAACAAACCACCCAGGTCGTTGATAAACAAGTTAAATAAAAGTGGTCCTAAGTGGGAACCTTGGGGAACTCCCGAAGAAGCAATGAAGGGCTTAGATAAATAGCCATCAATTTTGACCTGTTGTTCTCTGTCGGATAGGTAAGAACGTAGCCATGAGAGCAGCATTCCTGAAATTCCATAATTGGACAGCTTCGAAAGTAGGATGGCGTGATTTACCTTATCGAAAGCCTTGCTAAAGTCTGTGTATATTGCGTGGGTCTCGACACCCATTTCGAAGGATTTATTGATGAAGTTTGTATAAAGGAATAGATTAGTATCGACTGAACGGCCAGAGCTGAATCCATGCTGGTGACAGACTATTACTTGTTGAAATACTTTAGTTAGTACTGATTCAATACAGTGTTCAAAGAGTTTTGGTATTGCTGAAAGAATAGTGATTGGCCGATAGTTGCCAACATCGTTCCTACTTCCCGATTTGTGAATAGGGCACACATAAGATAACTTCCAGATTTTGGGAAAGATTCCAGAGTTTAATGATTTAGAAAATATATAGTACAAGGGAAGGTAGAGAGAGTGCGAACAGTATTTCAATACCCTGTTAGGAACACCATCCGGTCCTGCTCCTTTATTTGTGTCAAGCTCAGCTAAGGCTTTTTCAATAGTAGTGGCACTGATACTGATACTGGAAATAGATTCAAATTTATGAGAGGACACGTGATGGGCATTATAGAAATTTACGGGGTTGAAGACTGACGAGAAGTATTGTGCAAAGAGATTAGCGACATCACTACCATTATCGGCGTTATCAGTGTTAAGGTGCATCTCCTTTGGAACTGATCCTTGGTTGGATTTGGACCGAACAAAGTGCCAGAAGTAGTTTGCGTTATCGTTTATAGCATTTTCAGCGTTAGTTATGTAATGGCGATAACAATCCCTAGTAACAGACTTACATTGTATGCGTAATGAACAAAAGGTATTATAATCCGTCTTGCTGTTTGATTGCTTGTATCTCTTGTGAGCAATTTTCTTTTGAAATATAAGGTTTTTAAGGTTGTTTGTAAACCAAACCGGAAATCTAGTACTGATTTGAGACTGCTTCAGAGGCACAAACATTTCAAAACAGTTATAGAGTACAGTATAAAAATTATTTAGCATTACATTGATATCATCGTCTAAAATTAATAGCCAATTATAAGTTTGAAGAAAACTATCAATACAAATAAAATTTGCTTGTTTAAAGTCATAGTATGAGTACTTTCCACAATTCAAATACTTTAAACTCTTACAGGATATGGACAGTTCCAATGCAGGGTGATAGAGATCGCAATTTACTAACCCATCACACTTTACAATTGACTCTAGTTCAAAATTAGCAAAACAGAGATCCAGAATGGTATTGTGATCGTTAATCACATCGTTGAACTGGGATAAACCCAAAAATGTAGTAGTGTCACATAACAAGATTTCACTTGGTGATTTAATGTTACCAGGTAAGAGACCCAGGCAATCGACACTAGGAGACCATGCAATATTAGACAGGTTATAATCTCCCACGACCAACACATGCTGAAATGCATCGCACGCACTATTCACTGAGCTTAGGTGATTTTCATAGACAGAGATATCCATTGAAGGCGGGATATATACACAGCCGATGCAGTAAACAGAATTTCCGATTGTCACCGAAACCCATGTTTCTTCAACAGAGGGACAGCCAATAGAAAGGCAGCAGGACTTCAGGCTGGACTTGACGGCCAAAAGAACGCCACCGCCGCGACTTTTAATACTGTTGTTAGGGCCTCTGTCAGTTCTGTAGACAATGTAGTCTGAACCTAGAAACTCTGCATCATTTATATCAGGATCCAGCCAGGTCTCGGTGAGCGCAATTATGGAATATTCTTCAGCCTGGGCAGCACAAAGGAAGTTATTAAGTTTTGTTTTAAGACCACGGACATTCTGGTAAACGATAGATATATGATCTAATGATGATGCTCTCCTGTTCGGTTTGGTTGAAAATTTGCCGGAAAGGGCCGTCGGAGACGAAACTCCTTGACTGCGGTACCCACTGGCCAAAGATTGGGTTCTAGTAGACCTCTTAGAAGCGTTTCCTTAAGTCCAATCTTAAAAGAAGCAACATCATCGTTTTTGTCCAAAACAAAGCATTTCGCGTCAGGAATGCAAAGTTGATTTTCGAGATATTCCAGAATTTGGTCTTCTGTTGTACTTGGATGACACCTACCAAGATACAGCCATTGACGCCTCTCGCCTGCTAATAGGGGACCGTTCACTGTTCCAGTGCCAATAATGATAGGTTGCTTACCGTCGCGCATTGAAGGGATGCGGATGTCAGGTTTATTGGAGTTCGAGGGTGTGACTTGACTATTAGATGACTGCATGCAACTTTTATATTTTAGATTTTGTTGCATACCTGAGGATGGGGTTACTTGAGAGACCTGACGTGTATTGGTGTTAGAATCAGAATATGGACTGGGCTGCGTATGTGGTGGTAATATTGCCGAAGCGGAATCGTTGGTTTTAGATGCTACTAACTTCTTTAGCTGCTGCATTTCCTTTTCAAGAGTGACGATTTTTTTACGCAGGTCACTATTCTGGCGTTCTAGATCGTCCAAACGCGAATCATTTAGCTTAGAAGATGCAGTCGAGGGATTGTTCGCTGCAAGCTTTTCGATAATGTAACTCTTGATTTCATCAATATTACATATTCCATGTTTGGACGAATCCGCTTTAAAAGAACCGATTAATTCAGTAGTCTCTTTTAGCCCCGACGTAAGGACGTTCATATCTGCTGAAAGTGCAGTTCCTTGATCATGAAGGTCAACCAGCTTATTCTGGAAAGAAGTGGTGAGGCTATCAATTTTTGAAGATATTTTGCCAGCAAGACTTTTGTAGAGCGAGTCAAAAGATTTTTGAAGTTGAGAATTCAGCGAGGCAAAGCACTCAACTAGATCTTTGCCTCGGTTTTTGACAGTAATTGTTCTTGTTAATGGCTTTGCTGCAAGGCAATCCGCAAGACATGCATCACAGGCATATAACATAACCCTAGACCTCATCTGCGTTACCTGAGCCTCAGAGGTTGTAAACTTGGACATTGGCATTACAGAAGTCACAGGTGATCCTGTACTTAACCTCCTTTTCGTTTAGAGTTGTATCACACTTGGAACACGACATAGCGTTAAACTGACTTCACTAGATCAAACAGACTATAGAAATACAAAATTCTCTGAAGTATGGTAAATTTCACTGTTCATAGCATACAAAACGTACTATATATTTTTTATATCAGATATGGAGTTAAACAGTTTTTTGTTGTAATGATAGCTCTTGGCGATTGTGAAACAAAGCCGTGGATTCGCGTTAGCGATAAGCACTAACTAACAAACTATAAGGTAGGAATATTACAGAAATCGGGAACGAGACCTCTGCAAATTTTCACGAATTTACACCAATAAAAACGAGTAAAAACGGCGAAAATAAGTCAGAACACAGGAACACGTCAGAACAACAGTTTACGGTTTCACAGTTATATATTATATATGTGGAAAGAGCATGTTCAGTATGTGACAGAAAAAGTAAGAAAACTGATTTTAAAATTTTATCAACTAAGACAAATATTACCATTTTCTTCTTTAAAAACGGTTTATTATGTACTCATGGAGTCAATAATTAATTATGGAATATTAGTTTGGGGAAGCACAGGATCAACTAACATGTCTAAACTTACAATTACTCAAAAATGGGTTATTAAAATAATGATGTTTAAGAAAAAAAGATATCCTACTGAACTAGTGTATAAAGATAGAAAACTTTTAAGTCCTCATCAATTATTTATAAAATCAGTTATTAGATTTATGTTAACAAAAAAGTACTACAGAGAGGATTTAAGTCATGGTATTAATACAAGAAATGCAGCAAATAATAATGTTGTATTGTCCAATCCCAAACACTCGTTATGTCAGAGTCATATATATAGCATAGGTCCCAGAATATATAATAGTTTACCTTTTGAGTTAAGAAATAAGAAATACAATAGAGTAAAGAGGGAAATAGTGGACTGGGTAATTAATAATATAGGTTTGGTCTGAATATTTGTTGTACTTGTGATACTTGGATGTAATTATGATTGAGCTTTGTTGCTATCGGTATTATTTCGATTGGTTTGTGAGTGTTGGAATTTTGTTTATTTTTTTGTTACTTTTTTCGGATAATTTGATTGTAGGTGGTCATTAATAATTGTTAAACACCTCTTTAGAAATGCTGGTTAATGCAAATGAGTGCACACACGGTATTTAAAATACCATTGTGCACTGAAGTGATTAGTATATATCAGTGAGTTTTTGATATCAGTTATTGCAATTAGTACTTAAGGACCAGTTTGTAATTATTGATGTTGCTAATAAATAATTTATAATACTGTCGCCGTGTGTTATTAACAATGTGTTAATTAACAAAGTTTAAACTTAACTATGTAATTAAAACAGGGCAAACCTTTAAAATGATATCTTATGCCTTTTACATGCATTAATTAATTCAAAATTAATCACATACCTCCTTTAAGGGTAGGATCATCAATTACTACTCTATTGAGAGCCAGGTCCAATAAGTCATGCGCTAAAGCTTGATAAGTCCACGTGTGATGCAATGGGGTCGCCATATCAACATTTCTGTCTAAAATTATTAGCAATGGTCGATGAAAATTAAAGTTTCCTGCTTGAGTATCCATTGAAAACAAATTATTTCTGGCATCGAAGAGATTTTCTCTTAACTTTTTGTCAAGTTTTTGGGCTACCATTTCAGCTGCATTACCTTTTGGGCTTCTGATAATTGGTACAGTTCCTATAATCAAAGACAACTTATTACAAATATTTTTAGACGAATACATTGCAATGGATTGAAATTTGCTTATTAGAATAGAAGGTTCGATATTTCAGCTAGAATTTTTACATTGTTAACAAATAATGAAATGCAAAATTTTGTATTATCATACACACCTATTTTATTTAGGTTATGTCAATCACATCAAACTAGATCAAAATTAATATCCTTAAAAATGTTTCAATTACTGGTGATATATTTGACAAGTTAAAGTACAAAATTATAAAAAATCATACCTGCCGTCACAAATACTGAAAAGAGGCTGTCCACAATATCATTCATTATGGCTTCCATTTCTGTATCTTTTATGTCCCCTTTATTTATAGCTAAGAATAACAAAGAATATATTTTTAAGATATATACCAGCTTTGATGCATCACAATTTTTTGATCCAAATTATTCTTATATTATAAACTTTTATAAGCACTACAAGTTCTATCAAAATATTGTTTGTTGTTTGCTAACTTGTCATCTTCTTAAAACAATTATGGAGTGTACTATAAGGAAATGAAACTAGAAACTGCATTTACAACTACACAAGTGTCAAAACAATCTTACCGTAGTATGATAATGCATCACTATTTTGGTGTCTCAAGACAAACATATCATCCTCCAGAGCTATAAAGTTAACATATTGGTCATAAATCTAAAATAAAATGAATATTAGGTATTAAATACTATAATCATCAAAATGTATGATATAGGTACAATACCTTGTAAATATTTGCCACACAGTTTGCTTCAATTGCGGCTGAAGCCAAATCTTCAAGTTTTTGTCTGGATATCGGAGAAAGAAAATTCAAATGGTAAATATCGTAAAGTCTCCTTTGGAAGTCCTGTTTGATTCTACCTAAATTTTCCTCTGTTGGAGCACAAAAATAGACTACCGGGACTTCGGGGATCATATCCCTATCGGAATGTAATTGTCTACAAAAAATAGATGAGTCATATTTCTTTCGATGATGATATTAGAGCCCTTACACAAAAAGAGTTACACCTTGCTCTCGTAGTTCTTTTACAGAAATAAGAGGTGAGATGATGTCTTGTCCAGTTCTATCATAAACTAAGACCTTCCAAGAGGGTTCAGTTGATCCATGTTTGGTCAGTGGTTGGTTTAGATTCAACATTTGTTTAACTGCATCTAATAAAGTAAAACAAAGTTTTTGTATTAAAATATGCTCAATTTAAAATTGCCACATTAATTACCTTTCTGCCTTTGTCGTAACGAACTCATATTTTAATTGTTTCACTTGTATACAATATTCTTAGAATATTAAACTAATAATAATCATAATGAATGATGGAAAAAGAAAATTATCTTGACATCTACAGAATTACCATTTATTTATTACCAATACCAATACCAATCCTAACCATATGAGAATTATGAGAATTGATTGTCGAGTTGTCGACACTCGTGTCTGCTGTCTGCCTGCAGCAACATTTCGACATTCAGCCAGCCCGGCAGCGAAATTTCAGTTCATAGTGCATTTGTGAATGAGAGGCACGTGATTGGCTAGATACGTGAGGTGACGCATGTCTTCGCGATGCAGCCAGTCGTTTGAGAGTCAGCAGATGGTCTAGGGGCCCAGAATAACAACCGCAGAGAAGCAGCAAAACCCGTCGGCACCTTTGAAGTTGGAGAGCCAAGTTCAATCTGTCATATGTGACAAATGGCCGGTTTAATACACTGAGATAAATGTAATGAAGGGAAAAGAAATGGTATACACCGATAAAACATGTAATTAATTACATGTTTACTTATGAATGTTTACTTTACTGGAAATGTATTATGAATAGGTTATCTTTTAGGATTTAATGGTTTAACTCAGAGTTTACTGATTTGTCGCGTTCTAACCTTTTTGAAGTGAATACTTCTTTGGCTTCATGAGAGTGATTTTTCAAGGTCGCATCACGAGATAGTTTATGTTTTCGTCTCGTTACGAAATTTTCGTATCGTTGATTGGACAATTAATCCAAACTAACCAAATCTATTAAAATTGTTTATAGCGTATCCGAAACGGCTCAAATAAGTAAAATAAGTTGAGACTAAGTGAAACTAACCCAAAGTTGATTCGACGACTAGCCCAACCTAACCAAATCTAATAAAATTGATTATAACGTATCGGAGCCGCTTCAAATGACTAAAATAAGTTGAGAATAAGTGAAACTAACCAAAAGTTGAATCGACGACTAACCCAAACTAACTAAATCTATTAAAATTGATTATAACGTATTGGAACCGCTTTAAATGACTAAAATAAGTTGAGACTAAGTGAAGCTAACCGAAAGTTAACTGGACGAATAACTCAAATTAACCAAATCTATGAAAATTGATTATAACGTATCGGGACCGGTTCAAATGATTAAAATAAGTTGAGACTAAATGAAACTCACCGAAAGTTGAATCGATGACTAACCCAATTAACCCAACTATTAAAATCAATTTTAATAGATTTGGTTAGTTTGGGTTAGTCGTCCAATCAACTTTCGGTTAGTTTCACTTAGTTTCAACTTATTTTAGTCATTTGAACTGGTTCCAATGCGTTATAATCAATTTTAATAGATTTGGTTAGCTTGGGTTAGTAGTCCAATCAACTTTCGGTTAGTTTCACTTATTCTCAATTTATTTTAGTCATTTGAAGCGGTTCCGATACGTTAAAATCAATTTTAATAGATTTGGTTAGTTGAGGTTAGTCGTCGATTGAACTTTCGGTTAGTTTCACTTAGTTTCAACTTATTTTAATCATTTGAACCGGTTCCGATAAGTTATAATCAATTTCAATAGAGTTGATTAATTTGGGTTAGTCGTCGAATCAACTTTCAAATAGTTTCACTTAGTCTCAACTTATTTTTGTCATTTGAACCAGTTCCGATACGTTATAATTAATTTTAATATCCGGGGAGGTGGGAGTATAATTCCCACCCCACTGATGACCCCGTGATCACTCGTCATATTTTTGATCCGAGGCTTCGTTGCAGAGATCGCTAAAAAAATGTTTTTCCCCAAAAAATTAGAGCTCCTTTCCCCATATGGTCAAAGGTACCCCCCCAGAAGGCGCACCTACCATAAAAAAAATCGACCCCATAGCCTCCCGTTCTACCGACATGAATTATTTTAGTTTTTCCTTCTCCCCCCTCTCCTGGCCGAACGGGGGGGCGGGGGGGGGGGGGGGCTTAGCCGTCTAGCTATACTGGAACATGCATAATTAAAGGGGCGTTTCACTTTGAAAAACGTTTCAATTTGATAAGCGTTTCATTTTTTCTGTTTACCCTCGCTTAAGAAGTCACTTCAATAATAAACCAAAGGAAAGTGGCGTTAACGCAACAATTTTGTCGTCGACGATTGTACTAAATAAATCTCGGACTAAACTAAACTGACAAGCACGTGGAGATGACAGTTGGCCGGTTTACCTCCCTCTCCAAATTTTTGAGCGGGATTTATGTTGTCGCTTCTCTGCGGTTGTTATTCTCGGCTAGGGGTCTGCATGGTTGGCCTTCACTTTGGCGACCCGGGTTCAAATCCCGTTGGTTTTGGTTTTGAAGTAAACAGTTTTTATTCT
Organism: Pissodes strobi; assembly: GCA_016904865.1. Lineage (NCBI taxonomy): Eukaryota > Metazoa > Arthropoda > Insecta > Coleoptera > Curculionidae > Pissodes > Pissodes strobi. The sequence continues at coordinate 92,701 of MU184720.1, forward strand.
TGATTTTTGGGTTTTTCTTGGGTATGGTTTGGGTTAGCACTTGGTCAGTTTCCTTTTCTTGAGCTCCGGAGCGAGCGGAGGGCCATATACTTGCCAATTGCACGTCATTAAATCGCATGCATTTACAAGTGCACTACGAAACTACGAACTAAAATATCGTCATCGGTAAACTTAAGGCTGATTAGATGTCGTGCTAGGTCTAGCTCTAAATGTGTTGACGTGTCTGTCTAATTGACTTATTGTCTAACCTAAAAGTTAAAAGAAAAATAGCAAATAGCCAATAACGACCTACTTTTTTTTAATCTCAATCTCACTATTTTTGTTCAAAATCGTAATAATATCCAAGTTTAAACACATTTTCGGTATTGCTAGTATCTAATCACAGTAATATTTTCTTAATTATGCTTTGCTAGTGTTGGAAACTGAAAAGGAGACTTTTGTCCCGTAAAAGTGATTTTAGAATGCAATGCTTCCCAGAAGACGTCGTACGGGTTCTGAAAATGAAAATGTCATCGTAGGTAGTGAGAGGTCTTGGTCTCAGACAGAAAAGTTTAATAGAGTTAACAGCTCATACCCTAACAATGTCCTAGAAGATAACTACTTAGAAGACCATATTGAAGATTTTAAAGAACAAGATCCTATTATGACTGCTAGAGATAGAACCAGTGAATTTGTAAATACTATACAGACATTACAGGTATAATGCTTGATTCCTTAGTGAGACCTTTTTTTTTGTTTTTATTACGTGTTTGACAATGTGATTTCAATAAATATTACACACTCATCGGATTCTTGTTTTCAGCATACAAGTTACTATATTGCATGCTTTATAATGTAAAATATAAATAATTAAATGTATATTTACAGACCAGCTAACTATTTTACAAAAGTTTCGATTGCTACACAAATTAGTTTCGGTTTGAAAAATAGTAAACAAAAACCAACCTTAGGAATTAGGTACTTGTGTTAGAAAAACTAAAACAATCTTTCTCAATACAGTCAGATTATAAGCAAAAAAGTCCACATCAGCCTCTCCACCAGTGATCAGCAGAAAATTGCCTCAACACAATGAAGCACTTATAATTTGTGCAATGATAGAGATTAATACCTACTATTAAATATTTATTTATTCTAGTGGCAATATCATTGTTGTATTTATAAAATTTGCATCAAAATTTTATTTGCAGGGAAGAAATATTGTCAGAGCTGTTGCTGCTAGGGACCCAAAGAAATCAAAAGTTATTCAAAACCACTCGGAGTTTATGCTTATTGCCAAAAGTATTGGTAAAAATATAGCAAGTACATACGCAAAATTGGAAAAGCTGACTTTATGTAAGCATATGCCATTTGAAAATTTAAAAATAAATTCCTCATTTTAATATTAATTTAGCTTATAGGTAATAACTTCGAAACCTTGGTTTTTTTTATGACAGGAAAGTATAATTTTTATCACTTGGGTACAATAGATCCATTTCTAGGTAACTTTACCAAGGATATAAATACCATGGATACCATTGTTGGAACAATTATCTTCTTGGTAAAGTTACCAAGAGATGGATATATCAGGCTTCAATGAGCAATTTTAAGTTTCACTGAATATTGTGGCGCAGGAAAAGTCTTGCTCCTGCCGGTTTATCCAATCAAATAAAGTTTTTTTTAAATTCATTGGCACTTCTGTCATGTTATATGTGACATGTATGTGAATTTTTGAGCATGTCATCCGTTTTTTGTTAAATAAATCGTATTAACTCTTGAAATGGTGTATTATTTTCATAGCTGTGTACCTGGAATACTTAAGTATATTTATAATAATGTATGATCTTTTTTATATTCTAAGGTATTATTTTTTTTTATTGATGAAAATTTTTCTTTTTTATTGTTTGATATTTTATTAAAGAATTTTATTGAATAATAATTGATTGAGATATGTGTGGGAAAGTACTTACTTTTCTGGCAAGTATTAATATTATAGTTTGCAAATAGGACATTCATGACTATTTTTAAATTTAGAAATTTTAGGATTCAAATTCACTAAATGTTTTTTCAGTGGCAAAGCGAAAAACTCTTTTTGATGACCACACGGCTGAAATTCAGCAACTCACATACATAATCAAAACTGATTTAAACAGTCTAAATCAGCAAATAGCACAACTGCAAAATGTGTCAAAGAAACAGAAACAGTCAACCAATGGGAAGCACCTACAATCCCATTCTAGTAACATAGTTTTAACTTTGCAATCGAAATTGGCAACAATGTCCACCGATTTTAAACAAATATTGGAAGTTAGGACTGAAAATTTAAAGCATCAGAAGAACAGACGTGATCAGTTTAGTCAGGGTGGATTGCCACCACCTAATAGTGCAACAGTTGGACAGTGTAAGTAGCTGTTAAGTATATATTAATTGAGTCAGAGGTACATAAAATATGTTAATAATTAGTTCTTATATGATGTTATACCATTGTTGAAGAATATAATATTTTGTTTTTCTTTCAGCGAGTTTGCTTTTCCAGGAACAGGACCAGCTTGTTAGTATTAATGTAGAAAATCAACCTTTAATACCCCGTCAGTCACAGAGCCAAATGCAGGCCGCACTAATGTATGATGAAACGGACAATTATTTGCAAAGTCGAGCGGAAACCATGCAAAATATTGAGTCCACCATTGTTGAATTAGGTGGAATATTCCAGCAACTTGCTCATATGGTCAAAGAGCAGGAAGAAATGGTAAGAATAAAAATAATTTCAATGATGCCATCTTTCAGAAGCATTTGACTGTGTGTGCTTCAGAACCTTGACACAACTTCGCGGAAAATGCATTAAAATCGATAGAATTTTGCCTTTCCAAGCGCAAGCAGATGGTTGAATGTAATGCAGCAGTTTATATATATCGCGGGAGATTAACGATTTATGTATTTTCACTTTTAAGGCTGAAATAAAAGGATTTGTTGTCGTTTTAGGTTGAAAGGATAGACACTAATGTACAGGACGCCGAACTAAACATCGAAGCAGCGCACAGCCAAATTTTGAAATACTTCAAATCAGTTTCGTCGAATAGGTGGCTTATGATTAAGGTTTTTGGCGTGCTGATATTCTTTTTTATATTCTTCATTGTATTCTTAGCTTAAGATATTTTATTGAATTAATTTTGTAAAATAAATACCGTATTTGAGAAAAAAATGTATAGTACTTTATTGTTCAGGTAGTATGGAATCTTATTATTTTTAAAGGAATTCACTTGAAATATACTGTGATAAGGGAATTTGGAAATAGTCTAATTTATTATATATGAAATAAAAACTTCTTATTAAAACTAAATGCATTTTTCTGTCTAATTTAGTACTTATAACAATGACCCATGAAAATATAAAATACTTGGCTTTGTGATGATAGCCAAGGGCTAGCACCTGATTTAGTTGTTTGTTTCGACAATTTGTTTTTAAAAATTATTTTTAATTGTTTCACAAAGAAATTAAGTTTCGAATTAAATCACCGAGAGAGAACGTTCAAATAAAACAATAATTTTATTTTATTAAACAAAATTTAACTTGAAATCTAACTTTCAAGAAGTAATGCTAGAATCGCGTCAATAGGGTAATCATTTTGCCTAATAATAGTGTACGACAAAAGCACCTAACATAAGCCTGAATTAAAACAAAATAATTTGCCGTTGGATTATATTCCCATCAATAAACGGCATGGTGTTTAACGTCACAAGATTCGAAATCCGATTTTAAACGTGGATGACATACTTTTGGTTTTTTTTTTGACTGCATGATATCACGCGACTAGAGACTAACTTCAAAGAATATCAAACACAAGATGCACGCTTCAAAAACAGGTCCCCCCAAACTTTGTTCTAAAAAGAAAACCATTGGCCAGGGGGCGTTTACAGTAAGAAAAATTCCCAGAACAAAGCCAATTGAAACAAAACGCAAAAAACCGTGTTCTCCAATTTTAATTACCGATTGGAATTTAAAAACCATGTATGAACTAATTTTAATGAGACAATTAAGTTTGGAATTTAAAAAGCGTGTACCTAATTTTAATAGAATCATTAAAAATTTGGAACACTCGGCGGGATTGGAATTTACAAAACGTATTAAAACGCGCTAATTGCTAATTTTAAGTGCTTTTTTGTAATAGCATGCTGTAGGTGTTTTAATTGCTGCAGGTGTAGAATTCAGATTTTCTATGAACAAACAAGTTGAAAAAGTGGGTATAAAAGCGAAAACTTTTCTGGGAAAAAGTAGTCTTAACAGAATCTTCACGTGTAGAACGTTATACTGTCCGAATGGGACTTTGGGAAATTTTAATATAAATTTAATTTACAAGTATGTACTCTGTCCAAAAGGTCACAGTATTGACCAAACCGTGAATAGTGTCTCAAAGTTCTAAAGACTCGTAGAAGTTAAATAAGTAATTAAGTAAATTCATCATGAATTTACTTATTTCATGTGCGTCGACTCGAAAAATAACGTAAAGAAACGCTGTTTAAAATTCGTCATTCATCGAGGAAGAAGGTGGTCAACAGAAGCGATTAAGATTACAAAAACAGGTTCCGGAGTAATATTAGAAGTACTAGACAGTAAGTTTAGTTTTAAATCATAATGGTTAGGGTGCCTATGTATATTTGTTATTGTATGTATTCCAGAATTTGATGAGTATTCCATTAAAACATGCAAATCAGTGGCTAGCGTAACTCTGTATTTTATTTAGTAGGAAATGTAAAATTTGTTTTACCATAATCCACGAATGAATTTAAGCTTCATGAAATGTTTGATACAAAGTAAATCACTGCGGTTAAGTATTAATGTTAAGGAATTTTCTTTTCATTAAGCCATAATTGATTGACTGGGTATGTAATGAACGTCGATTTATCCTATTCACTTACTTACCTACTGTATTTTCGGCCTTTTCTTCACCTTCTGTTCATTTTCTGTAACCGGGTTCGCAGTATCAGTGTGTTGACACCCTATTTCGTTAAAAATAGTTTACCTAGACACTAACCCAAACTACCCACATTTTTCCACCTTGCAACAACTTTATTCCTATTTCCAATACTTTAATTCTATTCTCAGGTATATTTAATATATTTAAATGAACGTAGGCCAAATCAGTTTGCGTTTTTAAAATGAAAATTAATATTTGAAATTGCAGAGAGCACACAATTGAAACGGGGCATTTTCTTATTTAAATAATGGTTAATTAATTACTTCCACGAGCCTCTAAACAGTCAGACACTATTTTCAGTTTGGTCAATACTGTGACCATAGTAAGAGATTTGAAAATTATTTTAAAAATTTTTCCCGAATCTCTAATGGAAATTATGACGTACTGCAAGTGAAGACTTTCAAAATTTTCCGTGTCCCACTTGATCTTACGACTAGCTACAAGTGAAAATTCTTTTTAGACTATTTAAATTTCCCGAGCCCCATTTGGACATTACGACGTATTGCAAGTGAAGATTGTTTTTAGACTAACGTGCAAGATGGAATGACGTAAATTGCTCCAATTTTCGACAAAAACAACTATTCGAGTTTTAACTAGTTTTATACATTCCAATCCCCCCAAGTGTTCAAAATTTTCCACTCCAAACTTAGGTTCGTCACAGAAATTAGCGGAAATTGAACTTTTGAGGTAATGACTGTTTGTCTTTCGTTTCAATTGGCTGGGATTAGAATTTTTCTTATTAGAAACGCCCCTTGGCCAATGGTTTTCTTTTTAGCAAGTTGAGGGAATCTGCGTGAGAATGTTCGACCGCGGATGATATTCTTTCTAGTTAGTTCATCTAGTTTCACGTTATACTGCAGTCAAAAAACAGAAGTTTTGTCAACTTCGATTTAAATTGGTCTTTGAATCTTGTGATTCGATTTACAGAAACTTCTCCATGAAGTTCAGCGAGATTTGGTTACTGATTACAGAGTTAGAGGGCACGTCACAGCTAGGAACACTCTAGGAATGAGCAACGCTCGGGCCGATGGAGTGCCGAGAGGATGCTTACTAGCTGACCGTAGGTTATTGGTATCTTCCAGACAGGAGCCGCAAGTCCAAAGTCCATGTAGTCTCTTTTGAATTTTTTGGTTAAATTCGGGGCTGGTACAAGACCAGAGCAACCCTTGTGAAATCATGATAAGCAGGAACGCCATGAAAATGATAGAGAGCTCTCGCTAATTGATTTTTCACAGTGCGAACACTTTGCCTGTTTGCTAGCAGAAGATGCTATTCGTGCCAACAAGCATCAACCAATTACACATGGTCGATGCAACAAGCTTTCAATGGAATTATGACCTTGTAATGGAAGGCCAAACAAGAATAAGCATAAACACTTGTCTAGTTTAAAGAAACACCTTCTCTTGAATACATATTTTACAATACAAAATATGCCGCACTTGTAACAGTCTGATTTGGCCAGGGTAAAATATTTTTTTAAAGTTCATTTTATATGCTGCAAAAAAGGTCAATACTCTTCGGTTAATTAATTCCAAATTTATTGATTCGATTTGCCGTCAATAAGCTTTAGGTTGCCGCATTTATTAATGTAAATCAATGTAATACATATAGATTAATGATATCTCGTATTTGTATTAGCTTTTATAACACTGTTGTGGCCTTGAGTAGCTGTTTTGATCATCCCTTTCTCTTATGTAGCCTTCAAGCACTTTGTGACTATATTTATTTTAGTTGATAATCGAACCACAGATCGCTTAGGTTTCATCAAATTACTAAAATAGGATACCATGTTATTGGTATAAATTTGCCTAATTTATATTACATTACCGTAGAACGGCCAGCAAACCAAGGATTGGGTTAATAAAGTATACCGTAAAGCCTCATTAAATCCGTTAAATTCATATTTTATTTTTGTTTTAAATATTCCATAACTTTTTGGGCCCTCTGATATTTCTCTTTCCACGCGGCATGCTGCAATGTTGGCAATATTCGGTTGGTACTGTTGGTGACACTGGGTAGTAGGAATGGGCTATTTCCCATAATTCCTGCTGTCGATTTACATTTTTAAAAGTTTATCATTTCGTGTGGGAACATTTTCTAGTATTTCTGGAACAATATCACTTTAGCTCATTAATTGTGGCTCCCGCTGTCGTTTTATCACCATAATAAACAAAAACTAAATCGTTTATTGTCTTAGAATTATTCCCTATATCGAATCGTTAGAATACGATACGGCATTTATCGGCCCTACAATTTTTTCATCTTGATTCGACGTTCTTTTTTTCTAATCTCGTCGTAGTGGAAAGGCAAATTGACTGAAACGAATAGAGAGTTCTTCTAGAAATATCCTTTGGTGATAAAGGAAGGTTTTTGCTTTAGTGCAGTCATAGTAACTCAGCATTTAGTATTGCATTTTATACTACCTTTATTGGGAATATTGAGTGACACGACCGATTTATCGGGATTTAAATACTGCACTAGAGGCTTTCCGAATTCATCGTGCGAGATGGAGACCGTTAATCCTCCAGCAACCCTCCAACACAAGCGAGGTAATTATTGCTACAGTTTTTTTATCTAATTTAACGATTTAATTGCCTTATCTGTGTTAGCCTTTTTTTTTGTACAGAGTTATCCAACGAAGACTAGACAAGGCGATTTTTTGACTTTCCCTGTAAGTACAAAAAACAATTGAACATCAAATAAAAATGTTAGAGGTCACTTTGATATATTTTTTAAATGGAACATCCTGTATATTACTACATTTTTGGACTCAGAAGAAAAGTGTCAAAATGCCCGACTTTCAACCATCAATATTTGGTAAACAGCTAAAAATAGGTATAGGATATTATACACAAAATGTGTTTACATTTTTCTAGAGAGTCCAAAAATGTAGTAATATACAGGATGTTCCAATTAAAAAATATATCAAAGTGACCCCTTGCAATTTTATTTGATGTTCAATTGTTTTTTGTACTTACAGGGAAAGTAAAAAAATCGCCTTGTCTAGTCCTCCTTGGATAACCCTGTACAGGGTGGCCAACTAAGAATGCGAGGTACTGTCTCTGGGAAACTATCCATCGTAGAGACTTGCGGCAAAAAATGGAACTATTAAAACGGTCAAGAGAAAAACCTGGAAAATGTTTTCAAGGTTCTAAAATGACCACTAGGGGGCGCAACTGCAATCTTGAATCTAAAATTGATGTTTCTGTGAATTCCGCTATATTAACCTAATAAAAAATTCCACATATTTGAAGTTGAGGATAATGTAAAGCTTTCTTGTTTAATGCTTTTTGCTGTATCTCTAAAAATAAAGTGGTGGGTAGTATTCAAAGTTTTTTTTAAATGCGAAACGGCTAAGCCGATTTTAACAAACTTGGGTTAGTTCAAAGGAGCTATTCTTAGGCTACAAATGTTGTATTATTTAAAATTCCGTTAGTTTCACGCCGCTAGAGGGCTATTTTCGACATTCCGACATAAATGGTTAATTTTCTCAAAAAAATTAAATGCGTTGATGATTTTTTTCCCATGAAAAAGTAGCTAAATAATGGCTAAACATGCTCGCAAAAACCGCATCTCGATATCTTGTTCCTAACCCAAAATACATATAGGCAAAAACAATTATTACTTACGAAAATCCCTGAATTTTTTTATTTTTTACTACATTTATCTCGAATTTTCTCTTTTATAAAAGTTGTGGCCCTGAAAAGGACCGATTTAAAAAAGGAAGGTTCTTATACTGCCCCCGCAAATGCTCGAAATGCTGACCATCACGCTCTATGCATTGCTGAAGCCTCTCATGGGTAGACAATTAATAGAAGCAGGCCATGGAAAGAAAACAAATGAAAATATTAATAATGCTTCTGCTTCCTCAAATTGTCAATGGTTTCGCCAAAGTATGTTTCGCTTTAATTTTGAGCAATTTTTGTGTTTACAAAATGCGTTTCACGAATGATGAAGCTGTTGATATGCTGGCGGTTTATTTAACTTTATAGTTTTAATTAATGTTTTGGAGAATTTCATCCTCGACAAATCCCTTAGACTCGCGTCATATTTTGACAGGTATATTGTAGTGACGGACCAATACCTCCTTCAACTAGGCCAACTAGCTGATATTGAAATTAGCAGTGACGTCATGAAAAGTGGTCCATACTTTTTTGCCATAAGAAAAGCATTAAGAGGAGCCAAGAGGTGCCCAGTAAAAGAATTGTTTATTTTACCGCGCCTACTTTTGTATTTAACGTTGATTGCCACGCTGGGCGACTGGAATGTCAATTCCCATCTCGACGTCATGTATCCGGTGCTGCCAGATTGGGCGCTTTATCACAATTTGAGCTACTTGCTATTTGCCACAAATTATTTTTCAAAGAAACGTTAAATATTCGTCTTGGATTCCAAGATTACAATTAACAATATATTAGATACTTAATGTAAAAGTTTGCTTTGGTATATTATAGTATATTTATATTAAATATAAATAAATATTTAAAATCCGAAAAGTAAATATATAAAAACCGAAAAGTGAAGCAATAACGGAATCAAAACCTTGAGGCCCAGTTTTATATGTGATTCTTATCTTTACCAACAAGATAATTTCCATGGAAACAATTGTGACAACAATGGTTATCACGTAGATTATCCTCTTGGTAACGCTAACAGACACGTAAAAAACTGGCCCTTAAGAAAATAAACGTTGCTAACCAATAACCTAATTATTTTGTATAAATATTTAGTTCCATTTAAAAACATAATTTCAAATGTCATTCAACAAATGCTGTAAAAATTAAAGTCCAACTAAATATACGTTAATAGTTTACATCCCAAATAATGTATGAAACTAACTCTAAATCTGGCAACACTGCGTCAGTGCCTTCTGTCAGTTCGCGTAATGGCGTACTTTCGACCGGCTTCTTAATTATTGTTCTGTTCGATTTTAATTGTTTTTCTGTTAATTTATTTACACTTTCGTGTGTGTACATTTATGTGAACAATGATGTGCGGTGGAAACTCGCCGAAAAGATCTAAAGTTCATGTTTTTAGCCTCGTTTTTAGCTTTCCAAAATGTTTGGAGTTGACCTGTTGCGTTCGTGTAATAAGAGTTTATTTTGTGCTTGTTCAATGTGGTCAGTAAGTTTATAAAATCTGTTCCTGTTAGCTAATTTTGGAGTAAGTAATATTTAGTGTAATTATGCGTCATAAAGGCTGTAATGCAATGTTTGCTATATGCCCTCAGTGGTCAAAAAACTTCATGAACTAAAACGAGACGAAATATTAAAACATGGATATTCCCGTAGTTTAAAGGCCCTTTTTCCATCATTTATAAAAAAGCAAAATGTTAAATTAGCTCTCAAAATATTTAATCATTTTATTATAGAGGCTCTGAAAGGTTTTGTCTCGGGTGTTCTTAATAATTTGTCACATTCACAAGACACAGCAGAGGATCTGAAATGCCAGTTAATCACTTATTTAAGTAGATATTGCTGTCATATTGTTTAAAAAAAAATAAGTTGTGAATTTTGTAAAGAAAATTTAACTTTTAATGAACCTTGTGTTGTAGAAGATTCTTACAATTTCATTAATTCCTTAAGTCGTGGGGCTCTTTTATATCCTCGTGAACGTAGTTTCAACAGCCTATATTATATTTAAAAAACTGATTAATGAGTTCGAAGACACATTTTTAGATATTTACAATAAAAAGTCTTTTCTTTGTGAGCTGTTGTTAAACCATCTAAATCAAAACAGCCTCATTTTGAAAATTGTAAAAATTACCTAAAAATTGACATTTCAACAATTTTTCTTCGCAGCATTTCAAATACACTTCTTTCTTAATAATAATTATTGTTCTAAACATAATCATAATATTTTGGGTAAAAGGAAAAAAGGAAACTGGAGACTTTTAATAAATAAATATTAAACCCCAATAATATACCGAGTAATATACCAAATCTAACATAAAAAAGTAATAATTTGAAACCTGTATAAATCTTTCATGTTTTATCATAAATATTTGAAGATTGCAAGGTTCTTTATATGGAGAAAACCGAGGAGAAAACGCACTATCAAATTTGACATTATTATTACCCAAGCTATTACCTATTATGCCACTTTTATACCTATAGTGATATTTTACCGTGGTATCTAGTTTCAGTTTATCAAAATAGGTAGATTCTATTTTGATAAACTGGATATTCAAAGGTTTTTGCTTTGAAATTTTGTTTTCCTAACAAAAATCGAATGAGGCACGTCTAAAGGCTGTTCATGACTTGCAGCCTTGTTTTAGCCGGAAGCTCTTAAATATTATTTATGTAGGTATGCAAAAAAGGTAAGTAAACTGCAATTTCATATTTGATTAAAAAAAAATTGAGTAATACACATTATCAGTCATGATAGTCGTGCTTAAAGTAATATCAGCTTGTAGGAGGTATTGTATTAGGCCAATTACGTTTCAAACTACATATATAAAAAAGATAAATTTACAAAACACAAGTTTTTGTTATATTTTTTCGAGATTTTTGCGTCTAAAATGTCTACTTAACTGTGAAATTTTAAAAGAAATTGCACATTTCAATATACGCCTGTAAATAAGTTAAGACCACTTTTGATGACGTCACGCGTAAGCCGTCTGGCCTTGTTGTAGGAGGTATTGGACGGACGCTCAGAGAGAAATTAACTTTAGTTATTAATTTCTCTCTGGTGACGCTACGTGTCCCTCCATAGACAAGGGAAATGTCTGAGTGTCCCTCTATTTTGCTGTCTGACTGTTAGATTTCCATTCTATATTACATTTGTCCATTTTGTATACATTTTCAGCTTTGAGAAAACAGTTTAGAGATGTTAATTAATATTACACCTTGCGACCCAGGTGTCCTGAAAGTTACTGTAGAGCATAGATAAATATATATAGGGGGAAGCACTTCGACTCTACAGTAACTTTCCATCACTAAAATGTAACCCAATCCGAAAATATTAGCTTTCAGAAAACTCCTGCACATTTTACCTGTCAAGTGTTACCTGACAGATAGGCAACAGTGTGTACAAATTGGCAATAAGTTTTCTTCTGCTAGGACTGTTATATCGGGTGTACCATATACTTAAAAAGAAAGTTTATATATATATGGGGTGTACCACAAGGCTCCATAATTGGCCCCCTTTTGTTTCTGATATACACTCTTGACATTTTCCAGGTAACCAGGAATTGAAATATACAGTCCTATGCTGATGACACACTCTTTCTTGCATTACTTTGACCCTAATGAACCAGAAGAAGCCGAAGAATCTCTTAACGAAGATCTTAAGCTTAATGAAGGGAAAATCGGATGATTGGTAGAATCGAATATCTTACATTCGAATACTTTTGAGAATCGAATGATTATTCGAATACAAAGAATCGCATTATTTGGATTAGTCGCGATATCCCAAATGTTTCAATTAGCGATTCAACCGCTCGATATTCCGAGTGACTTCGAAGTCTCGTTCTCGAATTCAAATTTGCAAATTGTCTGATTCTGGATTGTTTGATCTTGAAGTCTATATTCTTGATACATTTAAGCATAAAAGCAAAATCTTTTAGAAAAATTAGCGAAAGCATTCACGATTAAAAAATAAAATATATGTTAAACGTTGTTTTGTTTAGATATTATGTAAGAGTTTATTAAAGATTTACTAAAATCGTCACTTTTTAATCATTTAAAAATGAATTCCCATATTGCAAAAATATGTATGTCATACCTGCCGACTACCACATTTAATGATGTTTACTACAGAAGAAAATTAAAAAACTACCACAATAATTAAACTACTCTATTTTATACTTTTTATAGTATAGGCGGTTTTCGATTAGTGTTAACCATAATACAAAACAAAGCCCGCTATTATTTTTTGATCAGACGGCAGACCAGCATAATCCAACAAGTTATATTATAATCGCATTTGACGCGAATTGTGAGAATTCATATTTCATTTCGATTTAACCAGCATTCGAGGGACGATTAATTCGTTGTTAGCGCATTCGAATCCTTCGTTAAGAATCGAATGCAAGCCTGAATCGAATACTTCGATTATTTGTATTCGAATAGTCCCTTCACTACTTAAGCTCATAATTGAGTATTCAAGGGTGCATAATTTGAAGATATATCCTGACAAAACAGTCAGTACTGCCAATTTGTGAGTAATTACTCACATTTGTGAGTAAATTCAAATCGTGTGAGCGAAATTGTGAGTAATGCCATTTTGTGAGTAACATGTGAGTAATCGACTAGTAATTTTTACTTCGTCAGATGGAAAATATTAAAAAGTATTTCGCCTTACGTCGTTCTTAGTTAATAATTATTGATATTTTCGGTTGTTAGTGTTGTTGTTGGCAAATAGAGGGTGCTAGTTATTGCGCCGGATAGAGGTTCCTGCCTGGCAGCTTTGTATGTTGGCGCTAGTAATAATAGAGGGCGCAAAGGTCGCGGAATTTTACAGTGCTTTTATATGAGACTGTACGGAATTTCGGAATTTTTTCCGGGGATCTACCAAGTTTTATACCTTATCTTTGTGAACTCCCCAAAGGCCGGTTTTCTTTGTTCTTTCTCAGCTCAGCTTAATCGTCTGACTTCTGATCTGTTATAGCGAAAAGGTGGCGACTATAGCTAGCACCGCATCGTAATTTCGGGAGTAAATTGTACGATTTTTATTTCATATTAATTTTGTTTGCCTAAAAGCCTTACTAGTTATGACGTCATACATTAATGTTGACATTATGCGCGTGGGTCGCTTCGTCACTCAGTTCACCAAAACAAATAAACGAATGTATTATACATCTTTTTTCTTAAAAAAAAATAAGCATTTTAGTATTGAAATTGTCAGTAATTTGAAGTAATCGGGCATTTAAGGGATTGTGAGTAATCAGGATATTTTGTGAGCAGTATAGAAAATACAATTGGCAGCACTGAAATCAGTGGTACTTTTGTTTTGATCAGAGAAACGAAGAAAACAGTTGGAAGATAGGCTGCACTTAGGGATGGCAACATCGAACCAAGAAACCGATGTATCGTTACATCGATACATCGGAAAGACAACATCGATGTCTTCGATGTATCGATAAAAAAACATCGATGTTGTGAAATATCGATGTTTTTTTAAAGTATAATTAAAATATTTCATATGTTTTTAATACCTGGAAGGAAATGTGTTATGTGTGACCGCTGACCAGTATAGGTACATAAATTACACGTTGCTGCTTTGGGAAGAATTAAACAAGTTAAGAGAATAGCTAAAAATGTTTTTTTTTTTTATTTAAAAATGTAAATGACAAACATTAACGTTATAATAAAATATCAAATAAAACATGGACATTCCCAAAAGCAAATTAAAATGAAAAAATATATGAATATTTATGGAAATACAAGATATATTGATTACAATATCACCAGAACTCGTCTGGAACACTATTTAGAAAAAGTAATTTAGGCAAAAGTTTTCCAGACCGACGATTTCTTTCCTGCGTTACAGTATCTCCGGCACACGAAAACAGTCTTTCGGAATGGAAGTGCTGACAACCCCAAGATATTTTCTGGCCACCTGATAGAGATCTGGATATGTGGCTTTTAAGTGTTCCCATTCCTCTATCGGATTTTGTTTTAGATTTGAAAGCGGTGCGGAAAGGTACCTACATTCGTATTTTTGCACTAATTGTATCATCACTATTTGATACAAGTTTTAATCTGACATTTTGTTGCTCCATATATCAATTTCTTTATCCTGTAAATGTGAATTGTCGTTGTCACTAGACTCAGGCGAAGAATTGTTTGACCTTCCTTCTTTGGAATTTATTTCGTTATGGACGAGGCTATTTATTTTTTTTAAGACATTTGAAGACGCAATGGGGTTATTAAAATGTACATTTTTGAATCTGGAATTAAAAAATGTACCATATGCTAATAAATTCACGCGCTCTCGCGTGCCGAAGCGTTTTTCTAATTCTCTTAATAGGGAATCTTCACAGTACAAGAAAACACGGTATGATATTGATATTGCACGTCGGCGGGTCTGCCTCCGAAACGAGTCGTGTCGTGACTCGTTAGCAGAGCTTTTCAACAGCATTTACATAACATCGATATTCGTACATTGGCACGATGCATCGATGCATTGGTTCATATCGAACATCGATGGAAAACATCGATGTTTCTTTTTCGATGTATCGATTTTTTAAAAACATCGATACATCGTTGCCATCCCTAGCTGCACGCTGCACTTGAAGTCGGGAAACACAGATTCGGGATTTTCTGGAAGTGCAAAGAACTTGGGGCTCGTCATTGATACTGATTTAAGGTTCAAAGATCATGTAAAAAAAATTAGTTCAAAAGAGTTATGCAAAAATGAAAGTTCTGTATGCTAACCGATTTATTTTGAATTTTAAAATTAGGAAAAAGCTCTGTGAATCTCTGATTTTACCAACTTTTTGTTGCTGCAATATTGTGTATTACCCTTGTTTGAATTTGGTGACAAAAATCACCTGCAGGTTATACAGAATAACTGGTGTCGCTTCATATTTGGTTTGAGGAAGTATGATCATGTCACAGCGAAGTTTAAACAATTGAATTGGTGAAATATGTCAGGTATAGTGAAACATCACTATGTTACATTTCTAATAAGGTTATTAAAGTCAAATATTCCTATATATTTGAGGGAAAAGTTAGTGTCCCGAGAGGCCACTCATAGCCGTGACCTACGTTATGGAAATCATCTCACTATGCCACAGCATCATACAGCACTATTTCAGAGAGGCTTCACCTATAATGCAGTATATTTGTATAATTCATTGGATCCCTTTTTTAAAAATATCAGTGTACAGACTGTTAGATCCAAGTTTAAAATTGATTTACTTAATCTGCAAAACTCTTAGTTAGTTACTCTCATATTAGGCATCTTGTTAATTTTTCTTTACTTTAGAATGGGAATGGTTAAGTGTAAGAGTAGCCTAAGGCTAAACTTCGCCATTTGTGTTCTTTAAACTTTATATATGTGTATATTATTGGTGGATTTATATTTAAGTAATGTATATGCATTGTAAATAAAAGACGATTTATTATTATTATTTTCGATGCTAGCTCTCGTACTATAATAGTCCGCGTCATATTGGATTAAGAAATGAAAAATCTTATACAATTTCTTATATTTTTATTTTAACTTCCTTAACTCAATGTTACATACATTAAAGAGAGAAATTCGGACATTTCTCTTAACGCTAAGTATACTGAAAGGTAAAAAATTTCTATTTAAACTTACAGAAATTAATTATATCACTAAAGGCATGTTAATTTTCATTGGTTTTAATACTTAGAGAAATTCCTGAATATCCAAAAATGGCCGAGTTTTGGCATCATTTGCAATATTATATCCCAACCGAAAAAGCATGTAGAAACCTCAAGAGAAAGCTTAATAGTTTTAAATTTCTGACATTAACACACTTCAATTTGTTTTTCATTTTTGAGATTCGCACTCGCATAAGTTATTATACTAAATTTCAATTAAATGCCACAAAATGAAAATATCTATACCTTTTCCGTACAATTGTATTATTTTAGGCCTGCATATTCAAATAAAAATAGGACCAGCTATTTTCCCCTGTAACTATCACAATTCTTCGATATCACTTTTTAGAATATTTTTCAGGTTTGCATCTACGTATTCAATCCCAATAACAGTACAGGCATAACAAAGCAATAGTGACTAGAGCACACTATTTACAAAGGTCAGGTATTTTGATGAAGCCAAGAGAAGGGCCGAGAGTACATATAGGAAGTACGATTGGGTAAAATTTGCTCTATCTTTAATCAATACATAAAAGATGCCGTAGGCAATATTTATGAATTTGATGACCTATCTGAAAGAGTGCAAGTCGAAAGTATTACCAACCGTCTGTCAATATAAGCAGCAACCATTGTCTTAACATATTTCTATTTGGAAACACTATACACACAGTAAAAATCTGATTTG
>MU184720.1:110030-135196 GCA_016904865.1 Pissodes strobi
GAATGGGATTGTAGGTGCTTCCCATTGGTTGACTGTTTCTGTTTCTTCGACACATTTTGCAGTTGTGCTATTTGCTGATTTAGACTGTTTAAATCAGTTTTGATTATGTATGTGAGTTGCTGAATTTCAGCTGTGTGGTCATCAAAAAGAGTTTTTCGCTTTGCCACTGAAAAAACATTTAGTGAATTTGAATCCTAAAATTTCTAAATTTAAAAATAGTCATGAATGTCCTATTTGCAAACAATACTATTAATACTTGCCAGAAAAGTAAGTACTTTCCCACACATATCTCAATCAATTATTATTCAATAAAATTCTTTAATAAAATATCAAACAATAAAAAAGAAAAATTTTCATCAATAAAACAAAATAATACCTAAGAATATGAAAAAGATCATACATTATTACAAATATACTTAAGTATTCCAGGTTCACAGCTATGAAAATAATACACCATTTCAAGAGTTAATATGATTTATTTAACAAGAAACGGAAGACATGCTCAAAAATTCACATACATGTCACATATAACATGACAGAAGTGCCAATGAATTTAGAAAAAACTTTATTTAATTGGATAAACCAGCAGGAGCAAGACTTTTCCTGCGCCACAATATTCAGTGAAACTTAAAATTACTCACTGAGGCCTGATATATCCATCTCTTGGTAACTTTACCAAGAAGATAATTGTTCCAACAATGGTATCCATGGTATTTATATCCTTGGTAAAGTTACCTAGAAATGGATCTATCGTACCCAAGTGATAAAAATTATACTTTCCTGTCATAAAAAACGCCAAGGTTTCGAAGTTATTACCTATAAGCTAAATTAATATTAAAATGAGGAATTTGTTTTTAAATTTTCAAATGGCATATGCTTACATAAAGTCAGCTTTTCCAATTTTGCGTATGTACTTGCTATATTTTTACCAATACTTTTGGCAATAAGCATAAACTCCGAGTGGTTTTGAATAACTTTTGATTTCTTTGGGTCTCTAGCAGCTACGGCTCTGACAATATTTCTTCCCTGCAAATAAAATTTTATAAATACAACAAAGATATTGTCCCTAGAATAAATAAATATTTAATAGTAGGTATTAATCTCTATCATTACACAAATTATAAGTGCTTCATTGTGTTGAGACGATTTTCTGCTGATCACTGGTGGAGAGGCTGATGTGGACTTTTTTGCTGATAATCTGACTGTGTTGAGAAAGATCGTTTTAGTTTTTCTAACACAAGTACCTAAATCCTAAGGTTGGTTTTTGTTTACTATTTTTCAAACTGAAACTAATTTGTATAGCAATCAAAACTTTTATAAAATAATTAGCTGGTCTGTAAATATACATTTAATTATTTATATTTTACATTATAAAGCATGCAATATAGTAACTTATATGCTGAAAACAAGAATCCGATGAGTGTGTAATATTTATTGAAATCACATTGTCAAACACATAATAAAAACAAAAAAAAAGGTCTCACTAAGGAAACAAGCATTATACCTGCAATGTTTGTATAGTATTTACAAATTCACTGGTTCTATCTCTAGCAGTCATAATAGGATCTTGTTCTTTAAAATCTTCAATATGGTCTTCTAAGTAGTTATCTTCTAGGACATTGTTAGGGTATGAGCTGTTAACTCTATTAAACTTTTCTGTCTGAGACCAAGACCTCTCACTACCTACGATGACATTTTCATTTTCAGAACCCGTACGACGTCTTCTGGGAAGCATTGCATTCTAAAATCACTTTTACGGGACAAAAGTCTCCTTTTCAGTTTCCAACACTAGCAAAGCATAATTAAGAAAATATTACTGTGATTAGATACTAGAAATACCGAAAATGTGTTTAAACTTGGATATTATTAGGATTTTGAAGAAAAATAGTGAGATTGAGATTAAAAAAAAAGTAGGTCGTTATTGGCTAATTGGCTATTTGCTATTTTTCTTTTAGGTTAGACAATAAGACAATTAGACAGACACGTCAACACCTTGCATAGAAATAGAGTCCTATTTCTATGACACCTTGAGAGCTAGACCTAGCACGGCATCTAATCAGCCTTAAGTTTAGCGTTGGCGATATTCACAGTTAATAGTCGCTGGCGATATTTCAGTTCGTAGTGTACTTGTAAACGCATGCGATTTAAAGATGTGCAATTGGCAAGTATATGGCCCTCCGCTCGCCCCGGGGCTCAAGAAAAGGAAACTAACCAGGTGCTAACCCAAACCATACCCAGAAAAACCCAAAAATCAAGAATAAAAACAGTTTACTTAAAAACCAAAACCAACGGGATTTGAACCCGGGTCGCCGAAGTGAAGGCCAACCATGCAGACCCCTAGACCATTTGCTCACGATACACCCACGATACACACGATACACACACACGGTATGTCAGGAGCTTGGACGAAATTGCGAACGGCCTGCGCATGACGTCACGCGCGTCGCACGAATCCACGCTAGAAGATATCTAAGCATTGGAATTTGGAATTCCATACAATTAACACGTAGGTGTATCGTATATGGGCCAGTGAATTTTACGTGTTATTCTTTTGAAGTGTTAAAAATACAATATAAATCAAATAACTGGTATAAAATATGGTGAATTGTGCAATTGCGGGATGCAAAAACTATACACGAGTTACGAAAGGGACTGATATAAGATACTTTCGATTCCCGACACACGAAGACCTGGCGAAACGATGGATAGTTGCTTGCCGTCGAACGGATAAAGTTAATTTAAAAAATAGTAACTGCGACGCTACTCTCATTAATATATATACTCTGTAAAAATACAATAAGTAATATACTCGTAAGTAGATATTTAGTTTGGTAAATGAAGTTAAATATTTTATTTTTAATTTTGCTAAATTATGCTTATTTCTATCTTTTATTTCCATTCTTGCATAGTAGAGTTTATTGAAGTGAAAACTTCATTAGGCGCGTTTTGCGGTTTTTTTTTGTGGGGGTTGAATGAGACCGAGTCGTCACGCTCGGATATGTAACCTCACGCGTCACGGAGCCTACTGGCATGTTCCCGTATAGGTAGAGGGCCGAAATTTTCAGGGGATGTGGCCGGGGTAAAAAGAAGATCCTGGACCAAAACGAGACCCCGTACCCCTCTCCGTTTGGCCACCTTAGACCATACGGGGGGGACCGGGGCTCTTATTTAAGGGGGAATTTTGGGGGAAACCGTTCTCGTATAGATAGAGGGCTGAAATTTTCAGGGGATGTAGCCGGGGTAAAAAGAAGATCCTGGGTGAAAACGGGACTCCTGGCCAAACGGCGGTAGGGCCGTTTGGCCAGGAAAGGGGGGAGAAGGAAATATTTAAATAATTAATTTCGGGAGAACGGGAAGAGGTAGGTGCGCCCCATGGGGGGTCGGTCACCTTAGACCATACGGTGGGGGCCGTATGGTTGATGGTTTTGAATTATTAGAAAGTTTTGAATTAACAACAAGAATTCATGAGGAAGCATTAATATATATAGCCGGACATGTTGCTCACAAATTTAGGGGAAAATGTAACTTAGAAACAGGAGCTGAAACTAAAAAATTGAAAATAGATAAGTCGTCACAAAATTGGCTTACTTTTATTTCAAGGGGAAATCTGTTGTATCCAAATGAAGATTTGATACAAGTTACTAAATTAATGGGGTCCGAATTTAACAGTATGCATGGAGAATTTTTGTCAAGTGGAAAATTCTAATTTAAAAAGTTAGTCGAAAGAACTATGAACAGGCTAGATGGCAATATTAAAATTCCTTACGAAGTTCTCCTTTGTTTGTCAAGAACCCGCACATACATTAGACTTCGAGATCTTAATCGTAAAATAAGCTTTGAAAATGTAAAAAAATTAGACCGAAAAGTATCAAAATTTACAAATTATAAAAAAAGACAATATTAAGTATTTTTAATAAAATAAAAATTTTAATGTTAATTAATTGTTTTTAGTTTCTTTTAATTCCCTTTGAAACAGATAATAAAAGTCATTAATAGTTGGGTGATTTTTAATGCCTATTTCTGCATGTTCCATGTTTGTATTTGCTGCTGTACTAAATATATTATTTTAAAATTAATAATGACGTGCTTTATTTTCAAATACCCATTTTTTATTTTTATTATATATGTATACGATATATTAAGTATTTCTATTACTCTTACATTAACTTGTCAGTGGGTTAATATATCTATAATATTCTTAAGTCCAATTAAATGTAGCCCACTAAATGATCAATCATATTAAATATGCATGATATATAAGAAATAAACGTAGTTCTTATAATCCTATCCATAAGATTGGCATACATACATTTAAATTTTGCGACGCACGTGACGTCACAGGCGGGACAATGACGGAGAACAAGATGCGCGCTGACATACCGTGTGTAGGTGTATCCATTGCTATGCGCAAACTCCGGAGGTTTCAAACCGTTTGAGATTTCATGCTAGAACAAACCTAAGGTGTATCGTGCATTTGCTGACTGGTTGAATCGCGAAGCATCTAGCCAATCACGTGCCTGTTATTCACAAGTGCACTATGAACTGAAATTTCGCTGCCGGGCTGGCTGAATGTCGAAAATTTGCTGCAGGTAGACGCGAGTGTCGACAACTCGACAACACAAGACAGTAATTCTCAATCTCTCATATCTCATATGGTCAGTGATCTCAGTTCTCACGATTTATCGTAAGATTTAACGATTTTGTATGATACCTCACGATCTTACGATAATGCTTACAATCCTCACGATTTTCACGCATTTCCCAATATTTCATGATTTTTTTTCACGAATACCACCCTACGCGGGAAATTTCGTTCGCAAATACCATCCCATTCAAATTAATATGGCATCAGCACGGGAGACAGCGCTGACTATTTTGCATTTGCAGTTATCCAGATATATTATTGACTATGAATAAACTCTATGCCATTGTCTATGCTATGCTTGCCTCTTGCCTCACAAAACTTACAGGTCCAACAGATTTTGTTGGCGGGTGCGGTTTTTTTGGTATTTCCCCGAGCCCCAATAAATTCTTTAAACTTAAACTATATAATGACTGGAGGCAGTTAATAAATTTAAATTTTACTGATTTTAATTTAAATCTTGATGATGTTATAAAATTTTGGAACTCGGTATCTAAAATCAAATTAGGTAACACAGAACGTCACTTTCCTAAACTAGTTCAATTTGTTTTTGACTTATTATGTCTTCCACATTCAAATGCAACTGTAGAGAGATACTTTTCGCAAATAAATTTAAATAAAAAACACGCCAGCCAGAATTCGATTAAAGAGCAACACTTGCTATTAACAAAGAGCTTAGTAGCTAATACTGGCAAATGCCATAATTTTACAAATAAACAGAAGTTGTAAAAAACAATACACAAATATTAATATAAAAATTGGAAACTGACTAATAGTGATTTATCATCTGACTGAATAATAGACATCTGTATTAGGTACAAATATGTAATTTTATTTATTTATATTTTTAAGTTACAAATATGTTAATTATTTTTTATTTTAAATTTTCAGTTAAGTTTTAAAATATTTTATTTCTTCTTCTTCAACTACCAATAATTTTATTTTACGTTTGATTACAAAGTAAATAAAAAGCTTTATATTTTGTTGTATTTCCATTTTATTTTTCGCAATGGTATTATTATTATTGGTAATCAACTGTTGGTCGAGCATGACAAGTCTGTACTTACATCAGCTCCAGCTAGTTGGAAGATATGTTGACCTGTTTAAAAAGTGTTAGATTATATTAAATTTTGCTATAAGCATGCGTTATTTTAGTGAAAATAAATTTGCAATCAAAATTTAAGATTGAAAGCGCGATAGTGCAAGTTTTTAGGAGCGGCTAGATATAGCGCAAATGTTAAATATGAGACTGCTTTTTTCTTGATTTTGGGCATGCTTTGGGTTAGTTTGGGTTCACTGTGTTTATTTGTGCCCACGGAGCGAGCGAAGCGAGCGGAGGGCTATGCGTACAACCATTTTTTACCATTTATTTTTCCCATAGTGCAACCACCAACGGAAACAATCGAGGTTGGAATTAACATTTGCGCTATATTTAGTCTCTCCTCGAGTTTTTCAAGGTCTCACGATTTCTCACGATTTTTGATGATCAGACCTACGATTTCCAATCAACGCTGACTGGGAACACTGCATATGGTTATGATTGGTATTGGTATTGATGATTCTGTAGAAGTCAAGATAATTTTCTTTTTTCATCATTCATTATGATTGTTATTAGTTTAATATTCTAAGAATATTGTATACAAGTGAAACAATTAAAATATGAGTTCGTTACGACAAAGGCAGAAAGGTAATTAATGTGCCAATTTTAAATTTAGCATATTTTAATACAAAAACTTTGTTTTACTTTTTTAGATGCAATTAAACAAATGTTGAATCTAAACCAACCACTGGCCAAACATGGATCAACTGAACCCTCTTGGAAAGTCTTAGTTTATGATAGAACTGGACAAGACATCATCTCACCTCTTATTTCTGTAAAAGAACTACGAGAGCAAGGTGTAACTCTTTTTGTGTAAGGGCTCTAATATCATCATCGAAAGAAATATGACTCATCTATTTTTTGTAGACAATTACATTCCGATAGGGATATGATCCCTGAAGTCCCGGTAGTCTATTTTTGTGCTCCAACAGAGGAAAATTTAGGTAGAATCAAACAGGACTTCCAAAGGAGACTTTACGATATTTACCATTTGAATTTTCTTTCTCCGATATCCAGACAAAAACTTGAAGATTTGGCTTCAGCCGCAATTGAAGCAAACTGTGTGGCAAATATATACAAGGTATTGTACCTAAATGATACATTTTGATGAGTATAGTATTTAATACCTAATATTAATTTTATTTTAGATTTATGACCAATATGTTAACTTTATAGCTCTGGAGGATGATATGTTTGTCTTGAGACACCAAAATAGTGATGCATTATCATATTACGGTTAGATTGTTTTGATACTTATGTAGTTTCTAGTTTCACTTCCTTATAACACATAATTATAGTACACTCCATAATTATTTTAAGAATATGACAAGTTAGCAAACAACAAACAATATTTTGATAGCACTTGTAGTGCTTATAAAAGTTTATAATATAAGAATAATTTGGATCAAAAAATTGTGATGCATCAAAGCTGGTATATATCTTTAAAACATATTCTTTATTATTCTTAGCTATAAATAAAGGGGACATAAAAGATACAGAAATGGAAGCGATAATGAATGATATTGTGGACAGCCTCTTTTCAGTATTTGTGACGGCAGGTATGATTTTTTATAATTTTGTACTTTAACTTCCATCTTGTCAAATATATCACCCGTAATTGAAACATTTTTAAGGATATTAATTTTGATCTAGTTTGATGTGATTGACATAACCTAAATAAAATAGATGTGTATGATAATACAAAGTTTTGCATTTCATTATTTGTTAACAATGAAAAAATTCTAGCTGAAATATCAAACCTTCTATTCTAATAAGCAAATTTCAATCCATTGCAATGTATTCGTCTAAAAATATTTGTAATAAGTTGTCTTTGATTAAAGGAACTGTGCCAATTATCAGAAGCCCAAAAGGTAATGCAGCCGAAATGGTAGCCCAAAAACTTGACAAAAAATTAAGAGAAAATCTTTTCGATGCCAGAAATAATTTGTTTTCGATGGATACTCAAGCAGGAAACTTTAATTTTCATCGACCATTACTAATAATTTTAGACAGAAATGTTGATATGGCGACCCCATTGCATCACACGTGGACTTATCAAGCTTTAGCGCATGACTTGTTGGACCTGGCTCTCAATAGAGTAGTAATTGATGATCCTACACTTAAAGGAGGTATGTAGTAATTAATTTTGCATTAATTAATGCACATAAAAGTCATGTGATATCATTTTAAAGGTTTGCCCTGTTTTAATTACATAGTTAAGTTTAAATTTTTGTTAATTAACACATTGTTAATAACACACGGCGACAGTATAGCAACTGCAGTGAACCCCTGACTCCTTGCGAATTTAAAACATAGTCAGAACTTTAACTAGTCTCTTGACTTGTTCAGATTTGTGCACAAATTGAACTCAGGTTCAAAATTGAGTACAATTAACTTCACAATAACTTATCTAAAGTGTCATATGTAAAAAAGAAAACGTTTGAATTTGATAAAAAAAATCAGTAATTTTTAGCTGATCTGTCGATTTTAGGTGTACGGTCAAAACATAAACCATGCGAACTGGATTCGAAAGACAAGTTTTGGGCTACTCATAAAGGTTCGCCGTTCCCAAATGTCGCCGAATCAATTCAAGAGGAACTGGAACAATATCGCTCTTCAGAAGAAGAAGTAAAGAAATTAAAAACTTGTATGGGCATCGACAATGAAAGTGAAGCAGCTGTGGCAATGGTCACTGATAATACTGCTAAAATTACGTCGGCGGTTCAATCGCTGCCTCAATTATTGGAGAAAAAGCGGTTAATCGATATGCATACATCCATAGCCACTGGTTAGTATGTGCTAAGAAATATACACTTTCCACACATAAAATGGCAAAATAATTTTTAATTGATTGTGTATTCAAGAGTTTGTCAGATTCAATAATTATGAATTATATTTCTCAACGTTTTATTTCAGCAATATTAAATGGCATTAAATCCAGGAAACTGGATACGTTTTTCGAATTGGAGGAAAAAATAATGAGCAAAACTCAGCAGTTAGAGAAACCGCTTTTGGATATGATATCAGATGTTCAGGCGGGAGATTTAGATGACAAGATGAGGCTATTTATTATTTACTATATTTGCACGACACATTTAACGGGTGCAGACCTTACGAAGTTCGAAAACGCCTTGTCAGAAGTGGGATGTGATTTAAGTCCATTGGCGTACATTAAGAGATGGAAGTAAGTTTATAATTTTCGAATAATTAATAATAGTTCATGTTTAATATTGTTTTAACACATTCTTTGCATTTTTTTAATGTCGATTTAACTAGTTACTAAGTGTATATTGATTTATTCAAGGGTAGAAAAAGTCTTCAATATTATTTTTGTTTAGAGGGTTTATTAAAATGGCCAATGGAGCTTCACTAAACCAGTATGAAGGGGCAGGAACCAAAACGGTTAATATGTTTTCAAAATTGGTTTCCCAAGGGTCAAATTTCGTGATGGAAGGAGTCAAAAATTTGGTTATAAAGAGACATGTAAGTGTTCAAACTAGAAAATAAGAATGGCCCTCTAAATATTATTTAATATTTTAATATGTGTTGTTTCTTGAGGCACAAAACAACATATTTTCATCAGGGGCTAAATAAGTTCAGTACGGAAGTTAACCTATAAGTGTTCCACTTTCCCACGTCAAAAGCTTTGCTACAGACAACCATAGAAAATTAGTTTGAAAAAAAAACGCACTTTACTAAAGCCAGACGTAAAATCACCTGGGACGGACGAGTCAAAGAGAAAATGCAGGCATATGCGCGCGTGTTCGCAGGTAACTGAACTAGGCTGACAAAGTGATGCTAATAACACATACACGGTGTCTCATATAAGAATGCACACTACAGGGATTTCGTAAACCAGAAGAGGTACAAAGATTATTAAATTAGAGAAAATTTACGCCTTACTGAACTCTACAACGATCCGATTACATCCGAAGATATTTGGAAAAAACCGAATTTTCCGATTTCGTTTTTTTTTCAATTTTATTTGAAAATATATGACAATGTAAACTTCAAAGTCAAAGTCAAAACATGTTTTATTGTCTAAAGATTATAAGATCTCATTGACAAAGCTGTAAGTAATAATAAATCAATATACTAGGCTTAAGATTAAAATTGGACATAGAAAATAAAAACAAAAGCTAAAATTACACACATTAATAGGTAGCTACTTGCTTTACTTCAAAACACCTAATATATAGTCACATTTTTTAAAATAACATTAAAGCAAGAAAATCGCATACCTACATAGGCATAACCTAATAATTAAAACCTTATTCCACAGCCAGTGTCACATCAGTCAAGCAAACTGATCATTAAAATATTCATCGAAAGAATAATATGCTCTACCAACCAAATTTTTTTCTTAAAATTGTTTAAATTTCGAATGTGTGAGGGCAAATGATTATGCTTTTTTTTGCATCACAAATGAATGACCTCCTTACTTGGCTATTTGTGGGTATGGGTAAAGATATGCGTTGTGTGTGACGAGTGATATATTGTCCCTGTGTAATAAGATGCCTATATTTTCTATAAACTAGACACACACTGTCAAGAATAAATAGGCATGGCAGAGTCATAATATTGTTGTGCAGAAATATAGGTTGGCATGAATCTCTTAATCCGACATTATACATAATTGAATTGCCCTTTTTTGTAGTACGAACAAAGATTTAAACAGATAACCACTGCAGCTACCCCAAAAGGGAAGACCATATCTTAAATTACTCTCAATTAGGGCAAAATATGCCATTTTAACTGTACTTTGATCCAATTCTCCTGAAATTATTTATTTATTTATTTATTTATTAGTATTAATACACAGTGAGTGCTTATCCAAGTCAAAAAAAAATATACATATAAAGTTACAAAAAAAACAGATACTTGTTAGCAATAAATTACAATCACAGTACCTATTCTTTTTTTAACTACAAATTCTAATATAAAATGTCTTACAACTATGATAAAATTTTATACAAGTTTGGACATTCATTCAGACAAAAAATATTAAAATACATTTTGAAACACATCACAAGAATTAAAATTGAAGTGGAGGTATTCCTGCAAAGAATAGAAATAATTTATAACTAGTTTTTTTTTAAGAATATTGATGAATATCTTTTCTTCCAAGTTTCTTATGTGCTCTGGTAATTTATTAAATAATTTAATTCCATAATAGTCACTACCCCTTCTGGATCTATTAACTCTATGAAAAGATGGTATCAAGTTATTGCTATTTCTAGTAATGT
Source organism: Pissodes strobi (assembly GCA_016904865.1). Taxonomy (NCBI): domain Eukaryota; kingdom Metazoa; phylum Arthropoda; class Insecta; order Coleoptera; family Curculionidae; genus Pissodes; species Pissodes strobi. The sequence goes on from MU184720.1 coordinate 121,018, forward strand.
TAGCTCTTTCACCATGAGTGGGAAAGAGATGCAGAGGTTTCTCTTGACACATGTTAGACAGGATAGGATATATTGACGGGGAAAAGTGAGTATCTTAAGTTCACCAAAGCAATGCCTACAGCAGTCCTGATAGTTCACTCTAGCGATCACCCTTACACATCTGCGCTGCAATGCAAATATATCAGATGCCCCCGTGGAATGACCCCAATTCAAGATGGCATAAGACATGTGCCGTCATGAGTGTTTGTCTTGAAACGGTCCTGGACAAATTTATAATAAGAAAAGTTATACCACACAATTTGCCAGATAGTTGGCTAACATGCTCACCCCACAACAGCCCAGAGTCCAAGAAAACACCCAAGAATTTAACCCTATCTTCACTCGGCAGGGCTGGAATAGAAGATCTTAGTGGGAAATTCAAGGACTGAGTCTTTGTGTCATTCAGGCTGAGTCTATTCGCCAGAAACCAGGATTGTATTTTCTGTTGCTTGTCCAGAATTAGGTTGTGAATGGAAGTGGAAGGATGATAGTGCTCCAGGCAAGTAGTGTCGTCAGCGAACAGTATGATATTCAAATTCTGAGAGAAATTTGGCAAATCATTTATGTAGACCAGAAACAAAAATGGGCCCAGAATGGAACCCTGGGGTACACCATGACAAATTGACAAAAGATTGGGAAAAGACCAGTGGATTGCTGAAGTAGCAGCAACAGGACATAGTGGTAATGATGACTTAGAACAACGCCTAGTAAGTCTGCTGGAGGGAAAAGACCAGTGGGTTCCAATGATCTGCACTAATATAATTAACTCCAAATATCAGGACTATTCAAAAAATTTTTGCCTGGCTTGCCAATCCAAAAAAGGAAAGTAACAAGTCGCAATAACTCAATCAACGATGATTACCGTCATCTTCGGATTCTTCATTTAAATATTCGAAGCATCAAGAATAAAATAATGGAATTAGATATATTATTGGATGAAGTACAGCCAACATTGTTGTTTGTCACTGAGCACTGGCTTAAGGGTGCGGATATTGAAGCAATACACCTTGACAATTTTGCGTTGATGTCATATTCTTCTCGTGCTAACCGAAGAGGTGGAGGCACAGCAATATATCTGAGGAATGATCAGGCTACAAAGAGCTTACGGGTTGCTGACCGCTGCTTGGATGAATCTTTTGAGTGTTGCGCTAGTGAGTTTGAATTTAGAAATTGTATATGTTTATGTATCTGTGTATATCGATCTCCATCCAGTGTGTTCCTGGATTTCTTAAATAAATTGTCTGAGATATTGGAGGCAACCTTTTCTCCAAAGAATTACTTAATTTTAGCTGGTGATTTTAATGTAAACTTTAATGTTAATAACACCGAGTCTGATTCAATTGTCTCCCTTTGCCAAAGCTACGGTCTGATGCCACATGCCGTCGGTCTAACTAGGAAGAATGAGTCGGGTGGGACACAAATTGATAACATATTTAGTAATTTTCCACCTAATGTTGCTAAGTTTGAAAGTCTTGATTGTAATTTATCGGATCACTATGCCCAAATTTTAAATGTAAATTTGTTGGTTGGAGGGCGACAGCGGTTCGTCAAACGAAGATTTTACACAAATGATGGTATTTTAAGATTTCGAAATGCTCTGATCAGCGAGAGGTGGACGGAGGTGAATGCGGTGAGTGATGCTGATGGAAAGTATGAAATATTTGGAAACATCTTTAATTATTATTTTAATTTATTTTTTCCTTTGAAGACCTCTAGAGTAAGGGACAAAAAGAAGAATTGGGTAACTCCTGAAATCAGGACATTTTCTGAGTATCTTAGAGACCTGTACAACATTGCTAAAAATTCTGGCAATTCTAATATTTTAAAACAGTACAAGAAGGAAAGGAAAATGTATAGAAAACGAATTTCTGTGTTGAGAAAGAATCACCACAATGATATAATTCAACTTTCTCGGAATAAGGTTCGGGCTGTTTGGGGGATTTTTAATGAACTTACGAATAAGATGCATCAAAACTTATACATCAGGCTTGAAACATCTAAGGGAATAGTCAAAGAACCTGATTTGGTTGCAGAATTGTTTAGTGAGGCGTTTCTTTTGAATCCTACCCGATCAAGTAACCATTCCTTCAGAAGTAGTAATACTTACCCAACATTTTTTCTTACACCTGTTGATGTTTGTGAGGTCTCTGACATTATAAGGCGTCTACCTAATAAGCGGTCGGCTGGCTTGGATGGAGTCCCGGTGTTTCTGTTAAGGAAGGTTGCTGATTTGGTTGCTGAACCCTTGACTGGCATAATTAATACATGTTTCCTAACGGGTGTTTTTCCCGGTTCTTTGAAAAAAGCCAAGGTGATCCCAGTTTTAAAAAAAGGGAGCAGGGGCAACATCGACAATTACAGACCAGTATCTTTATTGCCATCAGTGTCGAAGGTTCTGGAGAGAGCAATCTATAACCGACTCATAACATTTATGCAACAAAACAAGATGCTGGTTCCACATCAATTTGGATTTAGGTCCGGGAAATCTACGGACGCAGCAATTTTTAATATTATCGACCATATCTTTCATCAGCTAGATAAAAAAAAGGATAACGGCAGGATTATTTTTTGATCTCTCAAGGGCATTCGATACTATATACGATATCCCAGACTCCTGAGCAAGTTGGAAGCGTGTGGTGTGAGGGGAGTGGGTGCCTCACTATTGAAATCGTATTTGTCTGATAGGAGCCAGTGTGTGTGTGTGTTGAAGGAGCTGCTGGACCGCGTGTATCTTCGCTTGTGAGGGTGTCTCAGGGGGTGCCCCAGGGATCAATATTGGGTCCGCTTCTGTTCCTGCTTTATGTCAATGACTTGTCCGGGGATCAGTGTCCTGGGGCGATAAGTCAGTTTGCGGATGATACGTCAGTCATTTTGTCTGCTGGTTCCCGGGGCGAACTGTCTCAGCTTGGCACTGTGGCCGCCGGACACATGTCTGATTGGTGCGAGGCCAACTACTTTATCTTGAACATACAGAAAACTGGTTTCATGGAGTTTATTATTGGCGGGAGCAGGAGCGCATCCCTGTATGTTGGTCTGCAACATAGGTCTGTACCTATTGTCGAGAGGGAGAAATTTCTTGGGGTTTATGTGGACAGTGGATTGTCTTGGGAGGCTCACATTGGATGCCTGCGATCTAAATTGAATAGCGTATGCATGGTGATTCGCTCTATAAGGGATCAAGTATCCATTAAAAATCTACGTATCTTTTATTTCTCATACGTACAGTCTATAATCTCATATGGAATCATGTTTTGGGGATCATCTTCGGGAGCAAAAAAAATCTTCATTGCCCAGAAACGAATAATTCGCTGCATGTTGAAATTGCCTTACCGTCAATCTTGTAGGGCATATTTTACGCAACTTGGATTTTTAACAGCACCTTCCCTTTATTTTCTTGCGCTGGTTTTGTTTGTGAAGAAACATCCTGATCTATTTCTGACCAACAGGAACCGTAGGGGTGATGTATCGGTTGGTACTAGAGCCGAGAATTGCCTTAACATACCTGAACATCGAACAACGTTTTTCGAAAGAGGACCACGATATAGATCCATTAGAGCATTTTTGAAGCTACCATCAGAAATAGGAAATATAACAAACTTTAACAGATTTAAGCAGCATGTTATAAAAGATCTTAAGGAAGGTTGCCTCTACTCATTTGATTTCTAATCTTTATCATTGTATTGGTTTGTGTGTTGCGACATTGTGATTTGATTTGTTTTGTTTTGTATATTGTAATCTTTATTGTAGATTTTATTTTTCTGTAATTGTAATTTTAAGTGTAAGTTTTATTAAGTTGACGGCGCCTTGTCGATATTCGATTGTATGGCTTGAAGAAATAAATAAATAAATAAATAAATGAGCTGCTTATTTGACAAGTTGTTCTAGAATTTTACATACTGATAGCGATCTTTTAGATAGGATTCAATGAGGTCAGTACTCTTGGGATGAAAATTATAGTAAGAGAGCTTGCTCAACAAGATTTCAAAAGAAACACAATCAAACGCCTTTGTTAGATCTAAGAAGGTGGCATAGGTGTCCAATTTACTTTCCAGTCCATTTGCCACAAACTCTGTAAGGCTATTCATAGCCAGGGAAGTAGATTTGTTGTTTCTAAACCCAAATTGGTTACTACAAAACAGGCTGTTGGTTTCGAAGAAGGTGCCCATTTGATCTTTTAGCAAGGACTACAAAATCTTGAAAAAAATAGGTAGCAGTGAGATTGGACGGTAGTTGGTTTCGTCACTAGGATTTCCCTTGTTTTTAAAAATAGGCACTACCTTAGCCACCTTTAGAGACAGAAGAAAATAACTTTTTAAGATGCATTGATTAAATAGACGTGTTTCAGGACAGGAATGACCTTGTAAATACTTCTCAAAGTTGACATTAGTGTGAGGTAGTTTAGTAATTATATCCTCTGCTATGTTAGTAAAAAAGTTATTAAAGAGCTGAGCATTAAGTTGACCTGTCTCCGCGTTTGAGACTATTTTAAAATTACAGTTAGAATTTGACTTAACAACATCCCACATAGCAAGACCCTGATTACCCGCCCCATTAGGGCTTTCTTTTTAGCTAAAGACATTTGATTTTTGTATTCCCTTTTATAGTTTTTAAGCATTTCCCCTGTGACAAGAATTGGATTTACTCTATGGATGGAATAAAATGTGTTATGCCTGTTTCTCATGTCCTTAAGACCATCATGATACCAGCTGATGTAGGGTTTTTTTGGCCTTTACGTTTAACCACCTTACTTTTGTTCGGAACACATTTATCAATGGCATCTGAGATACTCTCAAGAAGAACAGAGAAGTTTGTGTCGATATCTTCACCTGAGTCGCTGGAGGTTTGCCAGTTCATACCATCGAGTTCCTGGAAAAGTAGAAAGAGACCCTCTTCCGTTATTGGTTGATAAGTGATCCTAGAGACCTTTTGATTAGGTGGTAGTGGGAAATAAAAGGTTGATACTAAACCAAAGTGATCTGAAATTGAAGTAAGATCAAAAGGACTTATATTGTATTCCTCAAAAAGTCAACTTATATACATGTTATCGAGGCATGCGTTGCCTCTGGTGTTAAAAGACACTGTGCTAGATAAATCATATGATTCCATATAACAATTCAAATATCTTGTGTCCCTGTCGTCTGGTATATGATAGTGAACATTAAAATATCCACATATAACAGTATGTCCAGAAAAATCAATCCTTTGAAGAGCTAAAGTCAACACATCGGTAAAGTTACAGAGTGTACCATTGGATGATCTATAAGTCCTTAATACTTGTGTGTTTATTGATTTAAAATAAATCCCAGCCACTTCACCCTGAACTTCAACCGAGTATTTGCTTATATTAATAACTTGATACTCAAGACCCTCCCTGACAATAATTCCCACCCCTCCACATTTCCTCCCTGACCTAGAAAAGTTTGCAGCCGAGACATAACCAGGAATTTTTAATGCAGATACTTCATCAGTGCAGCCAATGTTCATTCACACAAAAACAATCAATATGTAATTCTTTGAGAAATACCTCAATGTCTAAAAGTTTTTCCCTAAATACATAACAATTTGAAGACAATTTCTTTAATAGACCACTAATGTGACTTTCAAAATTAAGTTATTTGTCCATCTTAATACCAAGGTATTATTTAATTTACTTTTTTCAAGAACAACGTCGGTTAAGTTACATCTAAAGGTAAGTACATTGGTCTTAGATACATTGAATGACAGCAAATTGCTATCAAACCAAGTTTTAATCCTTTGTAAATCATCATTAATGATATTTTGCAATGCCTGAGGGTCAGAATGATTCCACAACACACTTGTATCGTCGACAAACAGAGTCAAATAGCCCACAATTCTTACTAAACAAATGTCATTAATGAATAAAAGAAACAACAGAGGCCCCAGCACTGACCCCTGCGGAGCTCCGCAATGTATATTTTTGATGTCCGAAATATTGCCGGAAAAGGACACACTCTGTACCCTTCCCGAAACATACGACCTAAACCAGTTCAGATATACATCTCTAAACCCAAATATTTCCAGCTTCCGAAGTAGAATTTCATGACTGACTGAGTTAAAAGCTTTAGTCAAATCGCAAAATACCGCTCCAGAAACCTCGCTCCTATTTAAACTCATGTATAGCTGATCCAAAAAAGAAAATAAAGCATCATCCGTTCCCATGTGTTCCCGAAATCCAAACTGATTCGAATCCAGTACACTGTGCTTGTTCAAAAAACTGAGAACTCTAACCTTAACTAGTTTTTCTATAATTTTAGACAGAGTCGTAAGAAGAGAAATTGGCCTATAGTTTGAGGGGCATGAGGCAGCACAACCCTTGTGCAAAGGAATAATTACAGCCCTTTTTATATATTGTAATCTACTAAAATGCATAAGCTACTAAACAAATATCACCCTGTCGCAATTTTGAACTTGAATTTGGAGATTGTTATATAAACATTAAAGGCAAACTATAAACAACGCGAGCAATCAACGGGAGTGACTGAACCTTATGCATGCAATGATCATCACTTGTTTTATATAAATACACTACCGAACCCTCAGTTCGGCAGACTTAGTCTCACCTCCAGCTCCCAAGGTTAGTCACTTGACGACTGCCTCCTGGGTTCTATCCGCTCCTAAAGTTAGTCATACGACTGCTTTAGGTTCAATTCCTTTCCTACCCAACCTGGCACCGGTTAGTCACTTGACGACTGCTAGGACCAGGGGTTGCACAACCTCCATAGTAAAGTCTTGACAAGAAGTTTGTCAGAGTGTTGACAAAGACAAGTGTTTAAATAGACAACTAAAAAGTTTAGTGAAATCTCTTAGTGCTCTTAAATAAAACCCAACTCTTAAGAAAAACTATAAATTATAAGACAGTAAACAAAGACCTATAAACAGTACCTCTCGCTCTCAAATCATGCGCGACCTAGTATACTCGGGTACAGTCGCCATCTCTATTATATTTTTGACAACAAGAGACATCGTGAACATTTTATCGTTAAGTCGTTTCACAATAGGCGACGTCATTGATATTAGAACCACGTGGTGGAGGTGTTGTTAGAGAGAAAAAACAATTAAATTATAATTAAAAAATTCAAAACACGCGCCAGTATTATTTCGCGCGGTTAAATCTAATTATTGGTTAGAAAAAATGAGATTCTATTATACTCGATTACTACGGTGCGCATGTTTTCTCGATTTGAGGTACTGTTTATAGGTCTTTGTTTACTGTCTTATAATTTATAGTTTTTCTTAAGAGTTGGGTTTTATTTAAGAGCACTAAGAGATTTCACTAAACTTTTTAACTGACTATTTAGACACTTATCTTTCTCAACACTCTGACAAACTTCTTGTCAAGACTTTATTATGGAGGTTGTGCAACCCCTGGTCCTAGAAGTCGTCAAGTGACTAACCGGTGCCAGGTTGGGTAGGAAAGGAATGGAACCTAAAGCAGTCGTATGACTAACTTTAGGAGCAGATTGAACCCAGGAGGCAGTCGTCAAGTGGCTAACCTTGGGAGCTGGAGGTGAGACTAAGTCTACCGAACTGAGGGTTCGGTAGCGTATTTATATAAAACAAGTGATGATCATTGCATGCATAAGGCTCAAAGTCGCTCCCGTTGATTGCTCGCGTTGTTTATAGTTTGCCTTTAATGTTTATATAACAATCTCCAAGTTCAAGTTCAAACTTGCGACAGGGTGATATTTGTTTAGTAGCTTATGCATTTTAGTAGATTACACGTTTCCCCGCCTTCTAAATGTTGGTCCCCAACATTAATGCGACCGCTATAGTTCAAAGAAAAAATACCTCAATTCGAAAAAACTTGCCGCATAATACTATGTGATATTACAATTTATAAAATGGTGATATTACTGTTATGATAAATGTGGTAATCCAAAGATCAACTTTCATGGGGTGGACGCATCCCATGCAGGCAATAATTGTTGTTAAAGTTTTATCGTTAATACATTGTTATTGTTATAAACTAAACGTGCTTATTTATCATCTCTTCTTACCCCACGTAACGCGATCCCGGTCTACCTCAGTTACCCCCCGGCATGCTAAACAAGGCGTGTCCTCACGAGTAGAACATCCAGTGGTAGATTAAAGGAAGCATTGAGACCCCGTCATTGTACTAATCGCGACGAGGCTCTTCTCTGAGAAGTTATTCTTTAAATAAACGCGCTACCCCCTAAGCTACTCGTGACAATATTCCCGCATGTTTTGCAAATTATCCTCTTACAAATATCGCAAGGACAGCCAAAAAGTTTAGTTTTGTTCTCTTTAAAGACACATTGTTTATTGCATTTGCAGCGGTCTGCATTTCCTCCCATTGTAAAGGCACAATATATCTATCTATCCTCTTTATTGAAATCTGAAAAAAAAATAATTTCGAAAATTTGTGTTTCAATTTCAAGAATTCGTAGAATGCCATTGATTTTTTTTCAGGTTTTAATAAACAGGATAGATCAAAATAAAATTCATATTCCTGTGCCATTCTTTCTTCTCTACATGATGACGTAATTAGATTTTTGATCCGGCGTTTCGTTCCTTCGTAATAATCATCAAATAACACTGATGTTGTGTTTTTCATCCGAAACGTCGGATAAATGTAAAGAGCGATATGTTGTTGGGTTCAGAATTGAAATTGGAGTTTTTTTAGTAATAAAGCAAGTTTTTTCGATTATTTAAAAAAAACAAAGTTGATGATGGTTGCTAAGAAACGAAAGATCAGATTGGAAATCTTATTACATCAACTTGAAGAGCAGGAAACGTAGCAATGGAAATATGAAATTTGCATTATCATATCTTTTCAAATAAAGTCAGAAAACCATAAAAACTAATCTTGGACCTCTTCTGGTTTGCAAGATCCCTGTAGTGTGCATTCTTATATTTGCAATTTTTATTTATTTATAGCAGGTATATTTTTGTTTCGTTAACAAGTTGTTTACTTTATTTTGGTATATCTTATGTTGTTCGTTACGTTCTTCATAATTTTTAATAAGTTTTTTTAGTTTATCTCTATTTACTTTAATCTAAAATACCTAAATTAGTATAAACTGAATTATAAGTAACGTATTATACACATAAACTATTTGAAAAATATTCATTTGTTAACTTCTGACATCTCTAGTTTTCAAGATCTTTTAATATTAGCAGAATGATGTGTTCTTGTTATATCTTGGTTTCGTTCAATAATATCAACTTTTCTATCAATTTGTAGGGAACGTGTTAGGTACGTGTTAGGTACATGTTAGGTATGTGTTAGGTACGTGTTAGGTACGTGTTAGGTATGTGTTAGGTATGTGTTAGGTACGTGTTAGGCACTGAAATATGTTAGTTTAATTTTTGACGAACCGCCAAAAGGACTGAATTTATTCACATTAACTTTCAAATAAGGGATTTTCTGTAATGCCCAACCTGAAATTAAACGAATATATTATTATGTGATGTAATTAAAAATAATGAATGCTGTATATGTTTGTTTCACAATGGCAAAATTTACATGTTTCCTTTCGTCAACCTACCTGAATCTTTCCTGGAATTCTATTGTCTGTACCGTCATTTTCCCAATAAACCTTTAGAACATAGACTCAAAATCAACACATCTATTATTTGGTTTGGTGTATTGAACGATTTTTCACTGTATACTTAAGATGATGGCAGTAGATATTCCATATTGACTTTAATGGCACCATGAGTTGCTAGCATGTTACCCAACAAATCCATCACGTTGTTTTTAACACCATTGAATAACAATGTTTAGTTAATATGGTCATCATATCAACGACCAAAATAAGATTAAAATCGACGCATGTTTTCTTTAAGCGGTGTCAAAAAACCGATAAGATTTGACTTCTCGCCAATCGTATCGCATGCGCTGAGAACACGCGAATGATGCGTCCACACTTGCATTTGACTCGTCGCTGGTGTATTAAAGTCTGGACGCGGTTTTATATTGACATTGTAGAACTTGCCAGTCACAAAAATTGTGGATCATCTAATGGAATTCAAAAATAGCCAAGAAATGGAAGAATATCATTACTTGGATCCAAAACAACTTAAATTGACCGAGATTCCGAAGAATCGACCTCCCTTCCAAGAGGCCACGGTTTTCATTGTTGGAGGCGGCAACTATATCGAATACCAAAATTTAGTTGATTATGCCAAGGTAAGGAACATTTAGCTTATTCTGTTTCTAGATTCCTCTTACAAAATGAATCGATTATTTGCCAGAACCCGAAGTAGGAATATTTAAATAAATATCTGTAAATATGGATACAGACAGTGAAATTTCTCGAAATAACAATATTTTGAATGGGTGTTATTTTAAAAAAAATTTTGTCGCTCAGCAACGGATAATTTTTAAACAGTGGTTACTTGATATAACCCATAATAAAAACAATAAATTATGTTTGAACAAATTCCCAAAAGTTAGGCATTTTCTTGAATGTTGTGAAGAAGTCATTTGGTGACCGATATTTAAATGAACACCATATTTAATATATTTTCATTTGTAGGCGAAAACCACCTCCGGTAATATAAAAAGAATTGTCTATGGAGCATCAACTTTAAATAACGCTAAACAGTTCCTTCATCAATTATCCCTCTTGGGTCAGGAATTATAATGGTTTTTGTTGTATTATATATATAGATTTTATTTATAATTTATATGAAGAAAACTTATTTTAACTGGTAGGCATAAATGTTATTTAATATAAGTTTTGATATATTAATGGGTGTATCAGTTTTTTGAAGGAGCAGCAGAACAGCATGAATATAATATTTGTTGGCCCTATTCAGGCCATTGTCTTTATAAGAAATGTCTCTGGTGAGAGGCGACCGTCTCGACCATTCTCATTTTGATCTTTCGTTAATAGAGTGTTTTGATTCCATTAGTGGAGTGAATTCTCTAGCGTTTATTTAAGTCTGAAGAGAACTGGGAAATTGAAAACAAATTGTATATATATAATGTATATGTTCACGAATACGCGATAATATTACAGTGTTTGAATTCTAAATAAGTATCATATGCAGCATACCTATCCAAATTCTCAACAATAGTTTGAGTTAGTTTTTGAACCATTAGCTAAAGCAAAAATAGGTCTTAGGAGTATGACCAATACCCACTAGGAGAGATGTTGTTGGTATGACTGCTTAGTTGTTATTATTTCAAAGCAAAAACCTTTGAATATCCAGTTTATCAAAATAGAATCTATCTATTTTGATAAACTGAACCTAGATACGACCAATCTATTTAATAAATAGGTGGAAAAATGTCACTATAGGTATAAAAGTGTCATAATAGGTAATAGTAATGTACTTTTTTATGTTAGATTTGGTATATTACTCGGTATATTATTAGGGTCTAATATTGATTTATTAAAAGTCTCCAGTTTCCTTTTTTTCTTTTTACACAAAAGATTATGATTATGTTTAGAACAATAATTATTAAGAAAGAAGTGTATTTGAAATGCTGCAAAGAAAAATTTTTGAAACATCAATTTTTAGGTAGTTTTTACAATTTTTAGGAATCAAAAGGTTGTTTTGATTTAGATAGTTTAACAACAGCTCACAAAGAAAAGACTTTTTATTGTAAATATCTAAAAATATGTCTTCGACCTCATTAATCAATTTTTTAAGTATAATATAGGCTGTTGAAACTACGTCCACTACTTGTTCACGAGGATATAAAAGAGCCTCACGACTAAAGGAATTAATGAAATTGTAAGAATCTTCTACCACACAAGGTTCATTTAAACTTAAATTTTATTTGCAAAATTCACAACTTAATTTTTTTTTAAAACAATATTTTTGATTCGACAATAATTGCTTTAAAAGTTTAATTTTAATTGTTCCAAAATTAAATTAAGTCTCGAATTAAAACCCAGGGAGAAAACGTTCAAATTTTTTTGATAACAAGACTTAAGAACAAATTGAAGTTTAACTCTCACAAAGTAATGACAGGATCGCGAAAAAGGGGTTAATCATTTTGCATACAGAACGTACAAAAAGCAACTAACACAGCTTGGTGTGGTTAACTTCACACGAATACGGGATCCGATTTTAAAACACGGAAGATTTGTACTTTAAAATTTTTGACTGCATGTTATCACGCAACTAGAGAAAACTAACTTCAAGAAATAGCTAACATTAAACGCAATAAGCTTCAAAACCTAGGTGCCCCAAAGTTTGTTCTCAAAAGAAAACCATTGGTCAAGGGGCGTGTATAATAGTTTGTTTTTTCAATCCCAGCCACTTAAAATGAAAGACAAAAAGTCATGACCTTATAAGATTCAATTACCGCTGTAATGGTCGGGAGAGGGTACCCGATTTAATTGAAGAAATGTTTCAACAAATTGTTTAACAAAGAGATAAATAAAACTTTTAATTTAATTTTAATCGTTTAAAAAATTAAATGACGTTTCGAAACAAAACCCAGGGAGAAAACGTTCAAATAAATAATAAGTTTATTTTAATTAACAAAAGTTATAAACAAATTGAAGTTTAACTTTCACGAAGTAAGGCCCAACGAAAACAAAAAGAAAATGAGGCGGAAGCCAAAAGCACTTATACTCGTTCAATACAAAACAAATAAATATTAATAAAGCCACTTACCATTGGAATATATTTCAATGAGCGGCATGGTGAATAACTACACAAGATTGGGAACCGATTTGAAATCGCGGTGACATACTTTAGATTTATTTTCGACTGCATTAGAACGTGGCACAAAAGGAATTAAAAAAGAGATCAACTGCGGTCAAAACTTATTCTTACGCTGGTTCCTGAGACCATGTTCTAAAAAGAACCTCATTGGTTAGGGCGTTTCTAATTTCCAATCCAGCGAATCCAAATGAAAGAAAGACGATATTACCATATAAGGATCGAACATTTAGAACACCTGTGTTTACTAAAATTTCAAGCTCGGTGTGGAAAAATACCGAAAGTTTCAGAGAGATGGAAAATTAAAACCAATTAGAACTGGAATCGTGTTTTCGCCGAAATCAGGGCAAATGACGTAACAACGCACGTGAACCTCTGCAGGTGTTCAAATTCCAGGCTTTTCTGGGAGTCAAAATGCGTAAAAATCTTGCTATAGAAGCATGACCTTATCGAAGAAAAATCAGTCTTATTCTCAAATACAGTTACAGTAGGTCCTTATGGCCAAAACCAAAATTTTCTAAGAAATATCAGTTGCAGCGGGGTCGCTATGCCAAAATTTAATTAAAAAGTTTAAAATCTTCATTGTCTAGTCGATAATATGGTCTTAGTTGTGACCAAACCGAAAGTAGTGCCTTTCAGTTTAAGGGCTCGTGGAAATAACTAAGTAAATAAGTAAACTATATCGACGTCGGTTCGAAAAGGAAAGTACAGTCACGTGGTGGATCTTCGTTATTCGTCGAGGGATAAGATGGTCAAACACGAGCAAGGGAAGCTTCGATGACAGGTTCCGAGTTAAGAATTAAGCGATAGACAGTAAGTTTAGTTTTAAGTCATAATGTGTAAAGTGCTGATGGATTTGAAAACATTTATCGTTGCCTGTTGGCAAGAAATTCATAAGTATTTCAGTAAACAATTCAAGTTAGACAGTACATGTGATATTGGTTTTAAATCATAATGTGTAATTTGCTTGTCTATTTGAAAACAGTTATCGTTGCCTGTTGGCAACAAATTCACGAGTGTTTCAGTAAACAATTCAGTGCTCAAGTTAGTTAGTAAGTTTAATTAAAATGATGAGGCGTAGAGTGCCTGTATAATGGGAAACATTTGTTGCTGTAGTATTCGATAATTAAAAGAGTATCCCATTAAATAATTAGTGTTATCATACTTCGTATTTTATTTAATTAATTCACTGCGGACAAGAGTCTCGCTGATTGAAAGTATTTTATTATTCCATAATTGTTGACTGGCTAGTAAAATATATCTAATATTCTTGGAAAGTTGCTACACTGAAAAAAATGCACAGTGTCTAATTAATAATACCAGTGGCATTTTCTTTTAATGTGCCAGATCTGATTGTCTGGCGCTGTAGATACGAGCTCATATTAAAAAATAAGCGAATAAATTTAGACACTATAAAAAAGCTTCCTTTCAATTATTTTATTAAAACATCACTGATGTGGTTTACATTCAT
>MU184721.1:0-61139 GCA_016904865.1 Pissodes strobi
ACATTCCGTGTAAGTAAACTAAATATAATTCTAATAAGATAAATTGGAATGTACTTATATGAATTTGTTTTTTATTTAAGTTTTTACTGGCAGCCGAATTTTTGGTTGACTACAATACTTATTTCTCATTTACCGTCGCTCGAAAGCAAAAATGTTTTATAAGTTATAATTTGTTAAGATTGAAATTGAGAAGCATGGAGAGATAAAGTTGTGCCAAATAAATAAAACATGATAGCATTGTAAAACAACTTACATTTTTATTGGAATAAATAAATATTAAGCAGAAGGTTAATACCTAAAATATAAAGTGAAACGTGAGACATCACGTGAAATGTGATAGTGTATATAAAATAATGCAAGAATACAAAACTAAACTAGCATGGGCGTAGACAGGGAGGGGCCAGGTGGGGCCGTGGCCCCCCCTGGGAATTTAACCAACTTATGACTTTTGTGTAAAAATTGGGCGTGGCCCCCCAAAATTTGCCACTACTGCGGCCTTGTCTACGGCTCGCCCCCCCCTGAGAAAAAATCCTGTCTACGCCCATGTAAACTAGTAAAATAATATTATGTATAAAGGATTTACCAAATTTTATAAATAAACATAGTCAACTAAGTTGATGATTGATTTACCTAAGCATAGCGTAAGTAACTGAGGGTTTCTTAGCATTATTTGGACTTGGAGGATAACTACTTTATGGTAAAGCATGTTTCAGTTTTGACTTTTTTATCCAGCTAAATCCCTAAAATTTATCAGTGGTCGCCTGGGACGTCTGTGCGATTCGTGAATCGCGTAGAATAGTCTGCTCTTTCTGGAGGACATTCCAAGGTTTCATTGTTTGGCGAATAATCGAGTACCTAGTGGTTGTTAACGTGTCGGAATTAGTGGTCAAGCGAATACCACAATGATGAAGTTTCATTAAAATTTTTATTGCTAATTTTGATAGCCCATCAAAATTTTATTTTTTTCATAGTTCGAAAAATGAGGCAGATACAACACCATGAAATATGCTTATGACGTCACCATGTATATGAATTGTTACGTCGCACCATGCTTAGTATATTATAGCGTTGGCTGAGAATCAGTCAACGATTCTATATATATAAAATTAAAAACTGGCATAGCTCTTGTAATAATCATCTTTAGTGGAAATTATAAAATACGTATCGATTTTTTTTCACTGTTCTATAATTTACAGTAAAACAAATAATCAGTTTAATTTTTCAGGAGACTTCTTGATTTTAATAATAGCAAAATTTTAGCGCACACGCTGCTTGCAAATAATAATGAAAATAATTTAGAAAAAATCATTGGGTTGATAAAATTCTAATTTTTCTATGTGGTTCATTTTGAGCATCTTTGGTGTCACGTATATTGCAACTGAATTTTTTAGACACTCCCATTTCATTTGTTTGTAAAGCATTGTTTTTGTTACAATTTTTAATAATTTTTCGATATGTTCTGGACATAAATTAATAATATTTATATTGATTTCGTTTAGCAATAATTTATAAATGGATTTAAAAATATTATTATGTAATGTTGGAAATTATTTTTAGGTTTCCAAAATGACCGTTAGGGGACGTAATAGCCATCTTAAATTTTAAAACAGGTTATACGTCAGTGAAAACCGCATCTCGATATCCCTTACCTAACCGAAAACGTAAGTAAATAAATCAAAACTAAAAAAAAAAATCGGATTTTGGGATAGTTTTTCAGTAGATCCGTTGCTATTAAATTGTAATTATCGTTATTTTACCACAATATATATTATTTTACTGCTAAGATACCAACATAATATTTAAAATCTCAATAATAATTAATATTCATTCAATATGAATATTGATTGCCCTTGTGTCCACATAAAATTCGAACTATTAAGGAAAGCAAGTCCCTATGCTTTAGAAACCTAAATCGCAAAAATTATAATGACGATAACTAATCATATTAAGATTGCAGATTTTTACAGTGTATGAGATATTTTTGGGGCTGTATTTTGAAAAAAAATTAATTTTCCACCTGTGGAAGTGTTTCAATGCAATGATAATTAGGGATGGCAACGATGAATCGATGTTTTTAAAACTTTATCGCGATTTTGAATAAAAAATGTAATAAACTGGTTATTTTTAAGGAAAAAAGGTATTACTTGTTTGATCTCGATAAAACACTTGATCTTCAAGAAATTCGAACTTTGATCATTGAATGCACGCGGACTTTATGATATCTGCTAACGGTATTCGTTTACTAACTCAAGTAGGTTTGACCATTGACAAAAAATATTATTATTTAACAAATATTTTAATTAAAAAATATAACAAATATTAGTCTTCGTTCTGCGAACAAAAATAATCAGGAAATGTGTAAGAATTGAACTCCAGATATTTTCGATACCTGTTAATCAGTCAAAATACGACGAAAATCTTAATTTTACAGTGATGGCTGTTACACCCTCTAGCGGGCTAGTTTTTGAGATATAAGCCGGTATGCGATATTTTGTTGGTCTTATTTGTAAAAAATAAATTTTCTACCCATAGAAGTGTTTGATATGCATTGTTTCGTGCTTATTTTCAATGCAACGATAATATACCTAACTGTTGCCGCTAGCCTACTTGGTTTCTTTAAAAAATTTCGAATTTTGTGTGGACAGAACGGCAAAATTCACTCATATTTACTGAATGTTAATTATTATTGAGCTTTTAAAAATTATGTTGGTATTTTAGCAGTAAATTATTATATATTGTGCTAAAATGAGGACAATAACAAATAACAACGGTTCTTCCTTTGAAAAAATGTCCCAAAATCCGATTTTATTTCGTGATCTGATTTCTTTTACTTATATTTTAGGTTAGATGAGATATATCGAAATGCGGTTTTCACTACCGTATTAGGATCTCATTTGGCTCTCTTTTGTTTTAAAATAGTGGCATCGTTGCATTTATTTTTTTTTTTAAATCTGACTTATTTGCGGTTATGTCAGAAAACGCCCTCTAGCGGCTAGGTGATAAGTCGCAATCACCCCCACGCAAGGCACGATTGATAGCTTAAAAAAAGCCATTTTCAACGACTATAAGTTTTTAAGTTCCGTCCGGCCATTTTCAAGTTATTGACATTTATTTCCGAAAATGTTTGAATACGTTCCATCACTTTCCTTTACGGGCTAGAGCAAAACGTGTTTTACAAAAAGTAATTTAATTTATCCCTCTTTTAAAATGGCAATGCATTCTACTATCTTTAATTTAAGAAAATTTTGCAAAAAACGGGTTTTAAAATTTAAGATGGCTATTATGCCCCTTGGCGGCCATTTTGGAGACTTAAAAATAATTTCCAACATTTTCCCTTGGCAGCTTTACTCATAAATTTTTTACCGCAAGTCTTTACGACAATTACTTTTCCAGATATAGCCGAGTGCCATTCTTAGTTGGCCACCCGGTACATATTAAATAAAATTGGGACAAATTATAACACAGTAAATACTGTATTAGTTACCAATTTTCCGAAACATACTATATGGGAATTTCATAGGTATACAAAAATCATTTTAACTGCAGCCGCCTTTTTTAGATAAAAAAGTTATACTTCATAGCTGTCGCTGCACGCAACCACTCAAGGTATTTGCTTTCAAATTGTTTCATTTAGGTTAGAATCCTACTGCTGCCTTTTGGCTCATTACTTGTAATATGATATTCCATGTTATGATGATGCATTAAATACTTTAAAGCAAATACCTCGATATAAGTTTAAAAACGGTGTTATAATAGACTCTCTTTGCCAAAAGTCAAACACGCGTAGGCGCGAAAAAGTTGTGGGGTTTTAAAAGCACAGAATTCATCATAAATGGCGCCCCTTATCAATTGAAGTAAAATTGTTAACGGATTTGAATTCTTAATTCAAAAAGCCCCTGGTCATCAAAGTGCTAACTAACTTTACGCGCTTCACAGTGCTAACTTGTATGCACTATTGCACAAAGTAAAATACGAAATATAAAATATTACTTTTTAAGCACCAGTGCCTAAATATATATTTTTTTACGCACTACTGCTAGAGATAAATTGTGTTATTTTGATGTAGTTTATTTCTAGGAAGTAGAGAAAGTATTGTATGTAACTCATACGTAATTGTTTTTTACTCATGTGATTGGCACACTCCCTTGCGGCTCTTGCAAAAGGGTAACTTTACGCCCTTGTTGCATAAATAACTATTTTCTGCTACCATGCGTAAAATACTCACTTTACGCACTCTCTGAGATTCGTAAAATAGGCCTTTTTAATGTGCAGTGCGTAAAGTAAGTTATTTTACGCACTAGTGCGTAAAGTAAGTCATTTTACGCACTAGTGCGTAAAGTAAATCTGACATATTTTTGACGTTTAGGTTTTTACGCACTAGTGCGTAAAGTAATTTAATATTATTTTTGTTTTTTGATATATTTCTCGATAGTAGAAAAAATTTTGTATGCTACTCATGTGTAAAGTATCCTTTTTTTATTCATGGGATTGGCGCATTCGCCTACGGCTCATGCGACAATATTCCCATTCATAAAAAAAGAGTCACTTTACACACTTGTTGCATAAATAACTATTTTGTACAACTGTCTAAAAAGATGACTTTTTTATACGCTTGTAGATGCGCAAACGTCTCACGTGAAAAAAAAATAAAATTTTTTGACTCCTAGAAATATTATTTAAGTTTCATAATGCTACGTCCCATTAAAAAAATAGTATATTGTGCAACTCGTAGGAAAAGCAAAACATTCCTGGACGATTGTGGTAATTGCTGGACGAGGGGCAGCCGAAGCCAGCAACACAGGAGTCCAGGAATGTGCTTTTCCTACGAGTTGCACATACTATTTTTTATCCGATCGGAATTAATTATAATACGTATTTATAAAAATAGAGTGAAATATTACTCTAAATAAAAACGGTGTTTTAAATTTAAACTCAACATAATAAACTTAAAAAAACTTGCAATATTGTTCTTGTTTTTTCTTGTATTATTGCATCCACGATAAACACAAACATTCATTTTGAACGTCAACATAATGTTCGAGTACTAACTACAACCAAAACAAGGCTAGGTCTATGACAAATCACAAGAAATGTTAATGCAAGATTTTAAGACGCTACGAAAACTCCTCAGACAACACGTTCGTGTGCTCCGCAAAATGCCAATACTGTGATCGATCTTAAGCCAGATCTCGCGCACGCATTCTAGTAGCGCCATCTATACGCCGTCATCTTTTAGTGTCACGATTTTGCCCATAATTTAGCGCGTCTTCCCCTATTCTCAGCCAACGCCTATATATTATAGACTAGTTTAATTTAAAATTCTAAAATAAAAATCTTCCTGACAATCATTTTGAGGAATTTCCAATCGTGGTTACTAGGGACATATGCCTGATTGTTTGTAATCTTGTCCAATGCTGTTGTATAATCTCTCTTCGACAGGCAAAAATGAAAATAATCTAGATAAATAGTTAATCACGATACCGCAACCTCGACCGCAAACAAGCGGAACATCTCCGATTCCGAAATCAAGTTTCTCCTTGAAATTCACCATTGGATTAGATTTCAATTTAGGAAAAGTTAACAGCGAGGTAATTTCTTATTTATTGGCGTAAATATTTTAACTGCCGGCCGTGGCCGAATCTGTTTCGCGGGTGCAGTAGTGGAAAGTCATTCCACGATAGGAATTTTTCATAGTTGAAAATTCCTGGGATTATCTGTGTCGGTAAGCTTGTGCACATTCCGACTGTTTTACGGGAATGCTGGCAATTAAATATAGATTCTGGAATATGGCTCATGGCTTGCAGATTGTTTGGTGAATTATTTATTATGGTATTATTAGAAATGGGTAAGACGATAACACATTACCAGCCACGCCAAGGGGGTTTCCCCATTGGTCTTGATGTATGTAACTAAAGTGTATACAACTTCTTGTATGTAAGTAAATACTGTCATTTTATTTAGCATTTTAATAATAATTGGTAGTTGCGTTAATACACTAATTGGGTTCAGGAACAACCCTGAAGAGAACCGACAAGCAACCGATTGCTTTCAATGTTTTCATGCTGAATTCGCTCCCGCCAGTCATTTCGAGCCAAGGTTGTATGACTAATGTAACGGACACATACAATAACTCCTGTCGGTGTCACTGGCCTTGCGAACGTCGTCGCATCCGCAGAGAGGGTACTCAACCATTATTTTATTATTAGTACTTGTTGCATTCGAATGAACAACACTTTTGAACTAGTTTCTGATTGGAAAGGGCTAAATTGTGGACAGCAAATATTGCTCATCTATAGACGTTAACTCCAAAACCGTTCCCAAATATAGTATCATCCTCGATATCAGCCGTACTACTATGGCTTTGATAATATAATTAAGTTTAAACAAATCCGGCAATTAATTATAGCTATTTGTTGAAAAGTTGCACAGCTCTAGTAAACTTTTGCAAGGAAAGAAGCGTATCGCCTATGGCACAATTTTGTCTTTTAAGTTTTTTTAGAAAAGTAATTAAATGTTATGAGTATGTTCTTAATGAGAAAAGACCTTCGTTCTATGGCCAGCCCAAACTACAATTAACAATTAAAAAAAAAAAAAAAAATGAAGTCGGGATCGAGGTCGGGATTTCTAGAATCGATCCCGGGTTAACCAGCTTAAGGTCTTAAAACGCTATTTATAGTCTGTAAACCGAGCGTTGATCGTTACGTCATAAATCCTGACGTCAGATCAGTTTTGAAGCATGTCCTGAATTGATTCACAAGAGTCTTGGGAGGAGCATAAATTACGCTTCGCGCATGATCCATTTCGTGTCGGTAAAATAGACGGCTATCACAAAGAATCCCCCGGCTATTGTCGATCTCGAATGTGAGGTTAGATAGGACGCTGAATTCAAAACCAAAACAATAACAAACAACATGTCATGCTCATGAACTCGTGATTGATAGATTTAATTTAAAGAAACTAACCGATAAACATGTCTTTTTTCACTCTGGTAAGGTAATATTGGGATTTCCAATATGAATATTTTAATTTTATGCAATCTACTTTGTTTTAGGTGAAGAAGAAAAGTCTTGTGAGGTTTGCAATAGGAATTTAAATTAACAACACAATACAAACAGAAATATTCTAGTGTTCTAGTAAAATTCCAGCAGAAATTCTTAGATATACAGGGGTCTTGTTATCTTGTGTGAATGAAAACATCTAACATGCGAAATTTCGAATAATAAGTGGAATCTTTGCTATGAGAAAAGTTATGTAATTATGCATGTGATATGTGGTTAATTGAAGAAACATTCAACTCAATTCAAAAGCAATGTACTGTGAAACAAACTTGGCCGTGAGAATAGTGTATAAAAAATCACAAAGACATTTTTCATATCAGATATGCAACTGAAACATGATTTGGACCTTTTCTTTACCAATTAATTTTTATTTGTCATACAATTGTGAACTTGTAAGCATCTGTAAAGTGCAGTAAACAAATTAATAAAAAGAGATTATACTGGATTATATTTTGACTTGTCAAAAGCCTTTGACACACTAAATCACCAACGCCTAATTAATAAGTGTCAGAGCTATGGTCTACGTGGTGTTTGTGGCGCCCTGTTGGAGTCATACCTACGGGACAGAACACAGATGGTATCAATATCAAACAAAGGTAAATCATACTTTTCACAAGAAACTGATTTATTACAGGGAGTGCCTCAGGGATCCATACTTGGGCCTCTGCTTTTTCTTTTGTATGTTAATGACTTACAGATAGGGTCTGAGACTGGGATAGTGTGCCAATATGCAGATGATACATCTGTATTGTGTGCGAGCAAATCCGACACAGAATTATCCATACAATGTGGTGAAGTGGCAAATGACATGTTGGAATGGTGTCATGATAATTTTCTCCAGCTGAATGTTGATAAGACAGGACTAATAAGCTTTTCAAAACTGGGGGTCCTCCAGAATTCTCTATTGGTAAGGCTCAACCATAGGTCAATTCCTACAGTTGATTCCCTTAAATTCTTAGGGGTGGAACTAGATTCCTGTCTTAGCTGGACAGCCCACATAAAAGGACTGCAGGCAAAACTTTGCAGTGCATGTGCATTGGCTATGTACAGTCTATAATGGCTTATGGGATTGCTTTCTGGGGATCGGCAAGTGATGCTTCAAATATTTTCACGGCACAAAAGAGAATAATCCGCTGCATTCTGGGTCTCGGTCCTAGAGAATCATGTAGACCTCATTTTCAGAATTTAGATATTATGACAGTTCCATCTCTATTTTTTATATCGTTGGTTACTTTAATTAAACGAAATCCGACTTTTTTCCTCCATAATTTTGAAAACTATAGCAATGACATGCATATTGCTACACGCAGCAGGTCTGAACTGGCAATACCTACTCATGTGTCGGCATTTTATGAGAGGGGTCCATATTACATGGCCATAAAAGCATACCGGTCACTACCCGATGATATCAAGTGTATCACTGGTGTAAATCTTTTTAGAAAATCTGTTGTGTCGTATGCTAAAACTAGATGTTTTTATTCTTTTAATTTTCTGTCCTAACCCAGACTTGTTTTAACTTTTAGTATATGTTTTAAACTTTGGTAGTATAGTGTTAACTTTTTTAATCTGTGGTGTCCAATTTTACCTTTATCTTTATAAGTTTTATAATATTTATATGATATATTTTTTTTAACCTTCTAAGCTTTATAATTTTAATCTACATCCTACATCAGCTTTAATAATTTTAATTTCATAGACAATTATCATCATTAGATATTACAGTTTTACTGATTGTAATGTTACATTTATTTTTCATAACATAACTTATATTTGCATTTTCTTAAGTTCAAACAGCATGATAATTGTAATTTGTAGGAATTTATACTTAATGATAGTTTCTATCACCTTGTCTGACGTTGCTTTGTCACCCCTTGTGATTTTGTTGGCAATGAAGAATGTTTATTATTATTATTATTATTATTATAGATATTTACCATTGCAGTAAACTTTGGCATGCATGTAAATGCAATAATTTTATTCTTCGGTTAGCTACGGTTTTTGTTGTGTTATCATTTAATTAATCATTTCACATAACAGCGGTGTTCTGTAGTTAATAAAATTGAAAGACCTCAAACATGTAGCTTTTCTTTAGTTTTATTATCAGGTAAGTAAGTTTTGTTTATAATTTATTTGTTTTGCAATGGTTCAAACGCTTAGATTCGTAAAAGTTTATTTCATTTTTGTACAAGTTTTCCTTATTATGTAGCTGTAAATATCGCCATTACGGCCTTAGTTCAAACCTTCTATAATATTTATGCTATTTTTAACATAGGACATCCCATATAAAATATATTAAATGGGTGACAGTATAGCATAATATTGTATTTGAGTCTGTTGTACTTCAGTTATTACCAAAACTAACTAAAGTAACTTAAACAAAGTAGAGTAGATTGACACCATAAAATAAAACTCAAGTATGAGAGAAAATGAAAACAATGCTAATTTATTTCCAAAGAATGCCGAAATATTTATGAAATGGAAAACAAAACATTTCATATAACTTAAAGTGTGCTATAACATGATTCATATACAACAGCAGTAAAGATCTGGTGTATATGTGTTAACTTTAACAATTTAAAATCTTATTTTTCTTTATACAAACACAAAATATAATAAAACTATAATTCAACTCATCATAAAAAAACAATAATTCACTCATTATATATAAAAAAAAACCATATCACACAATCGATGGAGAGAGATGTTGTAATTTAAGGGTCATAGTATCTTCTGTGCTTATGAGCACACTGTTTCCTGCTCATCGCTAAAATAATACTCATCATCATTATCCGAGTGACAACAATTGAGATCGATAATGACCGGTAATATATCCGAAGCATCTCTCCTTTTTCCAGTCCTCGCTAATTGTATTATAGCATTTGTGTGATGAACATAATTTCTCCATTTTTTTGGTGTAATCTAAAACAGATTCTCTTATAAAATAGCAATATCTAAAAGTTGGACCAGATTCTTACCTTTTGAAATGCTTCATTCCACAAATTTAAAACAGCTTCGCTTGTGACAGGATGTTTTGAACTGATACATCCGCTTGAACAGGATGTATCGAACTGATACAAGCCTCGTAGTAACGCTTTCGTTCTGACCATACCATCTCAATAGGATTACATTAGCAGATCAGTAGATATCTGCACTATGTCAATATTCATCAGATTCGTTTGCTATGAACGCAGTGTGAGATGTTTGCCTACAATAAAACCGAAATAATGAATAAATTATTTAAAATAATGAAAAATTAAATGCAGATTACCTTTCTCATACATAGC
The DNA here is from genome assembly GCA_016904865.1 of Pissodes strobi. NCBI lineage: Eukaryota > Metazoa > Arthropoda > Insecta > Coleoptera > Curculionidae > Pissodes > Pissodes strobi. The sequence goes on from MU184721.1 coordinate 10,343, forward strand.
ATACATGCTCTCCTTATAGTATGACCATGAACTTTGTGAAGAGGCTCTCCATGAGAGGAAATAATAGCAACATTTGCCTTGGTTTTAAAGTCAACAAGTTTCTAGACTGCCTTTCAATGCATTCTTTACCCAGTGGCTGACGATATTCCTAAAGCATCAGAAACTCTCTACCACAAATAATCCTACCCTTTATATATTGTTAAAACTGCACTTTTGTATCAACTTACATTAGGTATATACTGCACTCACGGGTAAACGCGTTTTTCCTGCTGCTTTTTCGTGATTAAAATAGTCTATTAGTTTTAAAATGAGGACTTGCTCATTTTCAGTGTACCGATGTCCAGGCATTTTCAACTGCGATAAAAATCACAAATAAAAACAGAAAAAAACGTTGGACGAACTTCAAATAAAATAAATAAATATATATTTGACACTGACAGATGAGGAATTTCATTAATTTCATCTGATATCCTAGCATGCGCAGCTCAACGTACGTCCGTGACGTCAAATTTCTGTCACCCCCGATTAACGGTGGTGTGAGAGAGAAAGACAAGGTATGACGTAACGATCAACGCTCGGTTTACAAACTATACCTAGTTAAGTTGGTAAAAAGAAAAACACACATGCCTATCTCTTTGGCCAACAGTAGGTAATGTTGCCATTTCGGCTGAATCCCGTAAGATCTCCAAACATATTCACTGACGGCTGTGTCTAGTCATAATTTATGAAGCTAACCGTTGAGTAGGCACTCTGGTGTCTAAACATCTCATGAATGGTCTGGGTGACGGAGTCAAGTTTTAATTTGCGATTAAAATATAAATAATACTTTGTTCTCCGATTGACAGCAAATATTAATTTTGCAGACACATATCAATCAGCAAAGTATTACTTTTCCTGTCCAGGCAGCAAAGTAAGTACTTTGCTGCCTAGGCAGCAAAGTGAGTAGTCTCCATGGGAATAAAACGTTTGACATAAGTTGTCAAACTATAATTATTATGGACATATACATTTCCATAGCAACCAACCGTTCCAACAATTGCGATTTCTATTAAATGTTGTCTTAATTTATCACTACAGGAAAAATAAAAAGATTGTGGGAATTGTAATAATTTGCAAATATACAATATACATATATCATTATAAACAATCGGAGAAAAAATTATATGTTCAACTCGGCAGCAAAGTAGATTGACTGCCTTAGCTGAATTCCTAGCCTCGCTACGCTCGGCTATGAACTATCAGCCGCGGCAGTCAATCTACTTCTACTACTTTGCTGCCTAGTAAAACAAATAACTATTTCACTTGTAAAATGAAATTTCAATGCCTCTTTTACATATTTTATTGATAAGAAAGCATAAAATAAGTTTGACATAAATGTGCTAAAATATTAAAAATTTATAAAAAGTGCATTATTTCCATATTTACCTCAAAATTAGTTAAAATCTTCTAATTTTCCGCTCCACTTTCCGTACACTCTTCACACATTCGATGATGTGCTCCAAGCAAAGCCATTTTTGACATTTTACGATTTGGGCAGATGCGCAACGACCTCTTGCATTTCCATGTTGATACGCTGCATCTGCGGGAGATCCACTCAATTTCTAAGCTGTATTCCTGATTTATTTTTGTAAATGAGGTGTTTTTGCTCTCAGTACCATGTTTCCCTTTATCAAAGCTAAGTTCAGAATTAATCTTCTCTCAGAAATTATGTTGTCCTCATCGGCATTGCATTTGCGCACCACATGCGATTTTATGGCCGCAATATTTAGCAAACCATAAAATATCGTGATGGGCCATTTCTGTTATTTCTTCTCACCTTAATGGACTCTCCAGAATAATCAATACTGTCATCATGGTGGAAAGATGATAGAACCGTTGCAACTTTTTCTTTGGAACGTAGAGACCAAAGCCATGCGTTTAAAAAAGGCAAACATATACGAGTACTGCGGTCTGTTGGAATTGAGAACTTGTTGTGGAATCTCTCGTTTGTTTTTGCGTATAGTTCCAACAATTGTGATATATTGTGCTGCCCTAATATGCGTTTTACAATTTCGAAGCTCGTGAACCAGTCATATTTCTAGCTGTACCTAAAACTTGCTCACACTTTGGCTCTACTAAATATGTAGTTTTGTTACTCTTCGAAAAAGGTCCTGGAGACTGAGTCCCAACATACAGGGTGATCCCCTATAATGTCGCCCCCCTTTAACTCCTTTATTTTAATTGTCCCAAAAGTATGGTTATGTAGGTACTGAAAAATACTTTTTTTTCTGCGTGTAAAAAATATTGGAAAAATGATCAGTATACAGGGAAAAACAAAAAGTATTTTTTTTTCAATGGACCACTCTATATATGAATTTATTTTTCGATTCCTCGTAAAATTCTAAGCATATTTTATGTAAGATGTTATACCTCTAGAGTTAGTAGTTTCACAGCTATAAACAGTTGAAAATCGGTACTTTGGCTACTTTCCACCTTGGTAGCAAGAAGATCATTAGAGATGGAGTAAAATGAATTTCATATTCCTATCTTAACTTTTCAAGAGCTATATGACGGTACTAACTGGCAGGCGGTACCATGAGTACCAAATCTGAAACCTCGGTAGGTACCATCAGTTAGCACCATCAGATAGCTCTTGGAAAGTTAAGATAGGAATGTGAAATTCATTTTACTCCATTTTTAATGGCCTTCTTGCTACCAAGGTGAAAAGTACCCAAAGTATCGATTTTCAACCCTTTACAGCTGTGAAACTACTAATTCTAGAGGTATAACATCATACATAAAATATGCTTAGAATTTTACGAGGAATCGAAAAATAAATTCATATATAGGGTGATCCATTAAAAAAAAACTTTTTGTGTTTCCCTGTGTACTGATGATTTTTGCAATACTCTATACGCAGAAAAAAAAAACATTTTTCAGTACCTACATAACCAAACTTTTTTTTTTTTGGATACTTACTTAAAATAAAAAAGTTAAAGGGGGGCGACATTATAGGGGATCACCCTGTACATTTCCATACTGATTGTCTAATAACATAGCATCCACTAGAGAGACTTCCTTTATACCATACCTCACATGTTTATTGGGAATATACATGCGAATTACGCAACGTCCACGAAAACCGAACAACATTTCGTCTAATGTCAAATATTAATCCAGGTACGTAATTGAGTTTGCAGTTCTCACTGAAGAGCTCGAAGATATTTCTGATTGTAGCAAGTTTGTCTAGTTTATTTCTTCTCTGGTATTGATATTGTTACGTTTTTTCTTGGGTTCTGACGAGGGTTCTGACAAAAGCACAACTTTTACTATTTTGAAGAAAGTCTCTCTTTGTTCGTTATCACTGTATATAGTTAAACACGCTACTCTTATAACTTTACAACTACTATAATAGATCTTCACAAACCAACATTCTATGATCAGCTAACTGCAACACTCAATTGGCGCCCTATTTATATCCAGTCGAACATATATCCATTATTCTCGGCATTGGCCGCACCAATATACATCGGGAAAATAACAGAGCTCTTAGGAATGTTCTCGGTAGGCGATGATTCATGCGGAAATAACGTAGACGCGGCAAGCTAGTTCTCTATACACTCGCGAGTCGTGACAATATCATCAAAACGTAAAGAGCGAAGCAAAAATACAAATCGTCTGTGAACCCTTGTAGCTATTGGTGGCTTTGCATTTTCTGCGTCCAGATTTGGGAACGCCAGCTAGATTAACAGTCCAAACAGCGCTCTCATTTCAACAGTACTTGTGGGCCAGGCATCATGACGATCTGTACAACTGTTTTTGTTTGGCTATAAATATGTTTGTATTCCGGATACTAACATCAAAGGTATCATCATCAAAAAAACATCTCCAGCAGTTTAAGGGATCAATAGCTTGACAGGCTTTTCCTTTTGTACCAGATGGAATATAAGAAATTATGTTTGATCCTGTTCGAATATTTGTTAGAGGCGCATGTTTTTCCATTGAATCCCATCGTTTGCATGATAAAATAAGTGTTTGTTTTGTCCAATAGTCGAAAAGGATTCCAAACTTGCCGTATCAAGGTTCTGATCTGTTTTCTCTTTCTCTAGATCTTCCCCAGTATCCGACATGTGATCGCTTTTTTCACACCTATCTGATTTTCAGTCGCCTTCGAAATAGAAAACGTCGTCTGCTGCTACTGTATCATGCAGGTGTTGTAGCCGCTGAATTTCTTTCAAATAGGAATCCATCACTCAATCCTGAAAAATGAAATAAAACATACAGATTCCATTTGGTTTGGGGAAAGAACACGTGCATTATGTATTGCATTGAATATATTATCAGGAAGGAAAATGCTATCAATGTCTTTTATTTGCCCAAAAAGAACAAACCAAGGAAGAAACAAATTCAACTTCCCGCACAAAAAATCTATTTTAACTAAAGAGTCGAGTTGGGCCTATGGGATCATAAATGAGTAGATAGCTTTAATTTGATGCATGCAACTAGCTGCATATAGCATAGCGAATACGTATCAATGACGAACATAAAAAGAAAGTATCAATATATTATTACCCCGATCCCGAATCCCATGATTTTGCGTTGCATATGGGTCTAATCATTATGGCAGCCTGTAATGTTTCGCTTTTTTAGAGAAGTGATGAAATGGGATGAATGTGTTCTTGATGAGGACAGATTTTCGCTTTACCAACCCAAACTACAAAACAATAAAAAAAGAGCAAAATGAAGTAGTCGGGAATCGATCCCGGATCAACCAGCTTAAGGTCTAGAACGTCGGTGAACTAGCATTTAGTTAAGTATCAATAACTTTATGTAACGCAAGGCTATTTTTAGTCTTAAAAGTGTACAGTTTTTTTAGGGAATTGAAATATGTCTTCAGCTGTTTTACATAATTTTTCGGCTTGCTTCCTTATACTTATATAACTGCCTCGGTACGTACAGCAACAATATACGTTTAATAATATACACTTGCAGGCAAAAATCGATACTGTGGACAATGAAAGAAAGTACAGGCTGTTCACCCATAATGTCCCCCCCCCTTTAACTTTGTTAATTTTTAAGCTACAAAAAAAAGAACAAAATTGTAGGGTTTTTAATGTAGTTTTTGCACACGTAAAGGAAAAAACAAAAAATTGTACAGTATACAGGGTAGATCAAAAAGAAACATTTTTTTAAATCTAGCCCCTATTTTTTAGCCGATTTTTCGATTCTACGTAAAATTCTAAGGATTTTTAATATAACACACTATATGCCTATTCCTAATACTTTAAGAGTTATTGACAGTTGAATTCGCTATTTTGTTTGTTCTTTTATTTTTTTATGGCAACAGCCACCTAAGAATATAACTTTTTGTTTAGCTTTTGGATTCATTGAGGTGTAAATATTGAGTTTCCTCAATTCGACCTCATTGTTTCGAGTAGTGATTTTGTATCTTCTGTTTTAAAAATGATTAAAGAATTATTATTATAATTAAAAAATATCGACTTCAACTGTCAATAACTCCTAAAGTATTAGGAATAGGCATATAGTGTGTTATATTAAAAATCCTTAGAATTTTAGGTAGAATCGAAAAATCGAATAAAAAATGGGGGCTAGATTTAAAAAAATGGTTCTTTTTCATCTACCCTGTATACTATACAATTTTTTGTTTTTTTATTTACGTGTGCAAAAACTACATAAAAAACCCTACAATTTCGTTTTTTAATTTTTTTTGTAGCTTAAAAATTATCAAAGTTAAAGGGGGGGGGGACATTATGGGTGAACACCCTGTACCTACATTAATTGAAGTTTATTATTTTAGAAGTAGTTGTTATCGTAATTAGTACTAACTATCGAACATTTAGAAGCTGCAAAGACCAAAGTCTGAAGTTTCAAGTTTTAATTGGCGCCCCAAAGGGATAACAACTTTGGCAGTGACTTCAAAACGTGTTTAATTAAGTATGTCAAAGCCATTATCCAGCGTTCTTTAATTTACGAGAGAAAAGTTTTTTTCCAAGCGCATTACGTTCGTTGGTCGAAAAAAATACCTTTTGTCTATTATTTGGTTCGCCGTTTTAATTTGAGTGAGTATCGAACTGATTACAGACCCCGTTTGTATATTTTTCTAAATCACTATAACTAAGGTAATATATTGACTAAAAGGCACAATATTCACCCGTGTTCAGATCCTTATCGGTGCCAGAACGCAACTGATTAAGCGACATTCTAGATTGCTTCCTTTTACATGTACTTACAGGTGCACTTAAATTTCGAAGCATTCTTCATAATACGTTTCTTCTAGTACGCAGCAAATAAGTAACTTGGTGTGACTTCCTAATTGTTGCCTCTATTGCCATTGCACGCCACTGACAATCATGTTCTTAGCATTCCAGTTTTTTAAATATTTCATGTTCTAATGCTAATAAGCCCTATTTGGTTTCAGCTTATTGACAAAATAGCATATTCGTTTTTAGACTTCCGTATAATAATTCACAACCCATCCTACACAGAGAAATAAGAACTAATTTTCCAAGTAATTTTCTCACGCGTTTTAGGTACATCGTTATTATCCAGTTAAAGCTAAATAAAATGAACTCGCACGATTTCGTGACCGTACCCCATCGTAGCCGTAGCCCCCATATAACAACCGGTTGGGGAAACGGGGTTTTATCCCTCTCCGTTTATTTCATTTCCATATGCCTCACTTAATTTATTTCCACGCAATTAAATTTTAAATTAGTCCTTTTACATGGCGCGTAATTACATTGGTGTTCCCCAAGCGGTTAACTTCTAAATTGTATCTACAAATAACGTTCGATTATTATTACGTTTGCCAAATTCTAACTTAGTGTAGCTTAGCTTTTTTATATCGAAAATCTGAACTGGGCCTCCATTATTCATGTAAAACTCTAAACTGTCTTTAAGGAATTACGCTATCCATCAAATTGAAAAGCATTATATAATAATTGTTATTAGGTATAATTCGAAAATTGATTACGTGTTGACTTTCAACTCATTTGATCTAACAATCGAAATTAATAAAAAATATATTTATATTCGTGGCAAAATATAATGAGAATACATTATTAAAGCACACGTCGATGTCGCAATGACTACGCCACTGAACCAAAAATACTGGCTTAAATAACAATGGCTAGGGTTCAACTTGTAAATTTCTTATTTCTTCGACAATTTTTCTCTGAATTTCTTCAATATCATTACTTCTTTCTCTAGGGACTGTATTTTTCAAATAGCGGCAAAGGAAGGTATCCATGAACGTTAAATCTGGGGAGTTCGTGGGTCAGTTGATTGTTCCATCCACCCTTGCTAATTATTATGAAGAAAGTCTCTCAGTGCCAGAATGTTATAGGGAGGTGCCCCGTCTTGTTGCCAAATTATATTTTGCCGAGTTTGAAGTGGTAGTTCATCTATAAAGTTTTGTCAAACGAATTGCATTTTGGTCCCTTGCGTGATAGAATTATTTTAGTCGTATTCGGAGGTAAACTTTTTGCCATTATCAGTAATCAGTTCCTGTTCGCTGCAATGACTAAAAACATTATTAATTAGAGGAAGTGCTGTTTCGGGTAAATTTTGATCCCCGAAAAACTTTCTCACTTGAGGAACAAAGCGGTTGTGCATGTCTGTGGAAGATACGAGCGTACTATCCGGAAGCTATTTCCAAAACTCACAAGACTCATCGGCATTGTAAATTTGAGAGGGCTGTAAGTTTAAGGATTTTATTGTTTGGTTCACTTTTTTTATGAATGGTTTAACATCTGCAGTGTCGGAAGATATTTTAAGACTCAGAAAATTTGAAATCCATTCGCTACTTGCCTACAGTTGTTTAACTTTCATTGCTAAAAATTCTGACTAAACATATATATGCCGATTTCAAAGACTCGCAAGCCAGAGTGTAGTTTATTCTTCATCTTTGGATACTCTGCTTGTCTTAAAGTTTGTATTTTTCCTGGTCCAGCAATACATTGAACAATGAACCTTCGAGTAAAAAAAAAACAAAATTAAAACCGAATCGGTTGCAATAAACCAGCAAGAAGAGAGATCAACAATAAACCAACAATAAAAGAGTTACGACATCTTCTTTTTGTTTTTGTTACTTACCCTTTAATTTTATCAGATTTTATCTAATCGCTTATCGTTGAAGCCCCTACTTTATACCTAATGGCTAGAGATTCTCCACTAAGCCCCGTTTCACACGAGTCCGACATCGAATATCCGACGTCGGATATTCGACTATTTCTAATTTTCACACCTCTCCGATTAGCACCCGTTTTGAATATTGTTTATTATAGAAAAGTGTTTTAGTTTCGTTTGTTCCGTCCACCATGGATCAACAACGCATAATTGCACTAGCGATTCTATATCGCAGGATTCGTCATAAAAAAAGAAGGCAAAGGATTTATTGGGTTCATCCAATTAATTTAAAAATAGAACAGGTAGGAGCTTTTTATACATTGTCTGAAGACCTGCGAGAAGTTTTTTAAATTATTTTCGTATGTCAGTTTCTTCCTTTGATGAGCTGCACAACAAACTAGCGTTTTGTCCCAGAAGACAGGTCTAGCCTCCACCAAGTTTATTAACTGCTCGGTGTCTATTCAATTTTTTCCGCCATTTTCGTAACACGATGTAAACCCTTTCGCTTCTGTCGGATAACTGCCGGAGACAAAAAAAATCGGGTACGTGTATAAGCTCTAATTTGCTTTCGTACCCTTCGATGTGTCTACCACCGGCGTCCGGCATCGGACGATGATGAGGTTTCGTCCGATGTTTATCCAGCACGTTTCCGGCTTCCGACTGTCGGACAAACGTGTGAAAGTTTTCATTTAATGTTACGTACCTTGCGATCGGATATCCGATGCCGGATGACCTTATCCGGCATGTGTGAAAAGGCACTAACTCTGCATTTTAGCTCGTCTATAATCTCTGACTTCTCCTTAAGACAAGTTTTGGTTTACTCGTGGGGTGATTCACTTCTCGCAATACTGTCACAAATTCACTCGCAATCGCTGAAATCACTATCGCAATCATTCGCACTCGCTTCGCAATCAACGCAATCGCCTCGCAATCATCGCAATCCCCCGAAATCGATTCGCAATCCTATCGCAATCCATTCGCAATCGCTCATAATCCACAAACATTTTCGTTAAAATAGATGATATTAAGTACCAAAGGAGCGGCTACGTGCTATAACTGGGTATAGTATTTGTCATCAACACGTATAAAAAAATCGTTAGGTATTTTTCTCGGTAGTTTTATGGTACGCGTTTGTTGACAACAATTGAATTCTTTGTCGTCAATAATACAGGGTGTTATTTAAGTACGTAGCCAAACTTCAGGAGGTAACTCCTCGGGTGATTTTAAGACAAACAGTTTATATAAACAGATGTCCGGAAATGCACTGTTTCCAAGATACAGGGTGTTAAACTTTTTAACAAAAACGTTTTTTTTTTTTTATAAAAATCTTAATAAGATTCTTTTGGTCGATTTTGTCAAAATTCGGCAGTAGTATTTACATTACAAGGAGCTACTTTAGCCATAATTAGATTAATTATTTTTAAGTCCAGTGGCGTTCCGGCAGTCATTCTTCTCGAGATTTTTGGTAAAAAAATGTAAGCCACTCCCTTTTTTAAAAATCATATATTTTTTTTTCAAATTTGCAATAAAAATACAACTTGCCTATCTCTTGCGTTATCTTTGTATCTTGCTTAGTTTTTGACAAAAAAGTAAAAATCAATCACTTTTTTTGTGATATAGTTGAGGGACATGTAATAGTGCGTTTTATTTTTTCCCCCTAAAGAGTAAGCAAGATACGAAAATAATTCAAGGGACAAAAAAGTTGTATTTTTAGTTCCTTAATCCGAAATAAATACCAAAATTAGAAAGAAGTTAGCGGCATACACTACCGTTTTTTTTTTCTTAAACTTGAACACCCGGTATTTTGGAAACAATGCATTTCCGGACCTATGTTTATATAAACTTTTCGTCCTAAAATCACTCAAGGGGTGGAGTTTGGCCACGTACTTAAATAACACCCTGTATAATACCAGTTCGTATATAGAGTATCCCTTATACACTGCTAGCTATCTGACATGAACTACATATACTGAACTGGCGTTGGAGTGGGAAATCTATACAGGGTGAAACAAATTTGCTTCTCACCACTAGGATTTCGGACACCATAAGAAATGCGAAGTCTGTTAAATGGGGGCAAAGTTGCACAATTTAGGGGTCATCGATATGCCGTTGAGAAATTTAGAAAATTCCGACTACTTCCGAAGATATTCGTAGTAAACTCAAAATCAGCTATTTCATTTTTATTTTTCCTGACTTTATTTGAATAACATGAATTTAACATTATTATTTATTTATAAGATGGCAGTATCAAATTTTAAATCTGACGTTTCGTGTCCGGACCCACATCATCAACTTCATTTCTTTAAATTGATTTTCTATTTAATTTTTTAGAAGCCTTTGGTCTCCCAAAACCAACGATGTCTCACACTTATCAATAAATCAACAAATATAGATTTTTTCCATAAGAAATAATGTGTTAGACAGAGATAGGGCTATCTTTTCTGACTCGATTTCACTTATGAGAATATTTGATACCGCTATTGGACAAGTGTAATACATCGTTGGTTTTGGGAAAGGCTTCTAAAAAATGGAATAAAAAATACAGGTCCGTATTTAAAAAAAAAAGTTGATGGTGGGGGACCGGATACGAAACGCCAGATTTCAAATATGATACTGCCGTCTTGTAAAGGAGAAAAAATGGCAACAATAATGTTAAATTCATTTTATATTATCTCTTTAAATAAAGTCAGGAAAAAATAAAAATGAAATAGCTGATTTTCGGTTTATTACGAATATCTTCGGAGGTAGTTGGAATTTTCTAAATTTCTCAACGGCATTTCAATTACTCTTAAATTGCGCAACTTTGTCCCCATTTAACAGACTTCGTATCTCTTATGGTTTCCGAGATCCTAATGGTGAGAAAAGAATTTGTTTCACCCTGTATTGCTGAAAAAAAAATTTGACGTTCCATTTAAAATTTTACATTTGGCTATGGTAGAGAAAAATCTGAAAGAGTGGCAACACAGCCGATAACATTTTGAAATCAGGGAATTCGGATAATCCGAGGGATAATCCCCCCTCCCCACTTAATTTTGTCACAAAAGAATTTGTGGTTTCCAAACAAAACAGGGGTTTCCAAACTTATGCCCCACTCTGTATGTGTTCCACTGCTACATGAATAAATCTGACTTATTTAATATCTTTAAAACTATGAATATGAATCCAAGTATGAATCTCGGTATGAATTCAAGAAGTAGAGGGGCAAATGGTAAACGAGGAAGACAGACAAGATATTGACAATGAAAAGAATGTATTTGAGGTATTACTGAATTAAATATTAAGGAGCAAAAATAAACAAAAGGAAGATCGTTCTTTTCATTGACCAATTACACATTGGTCGATGTTCTTTTCCAAGTGTTAAAGTCAACAAAGAAATGCTAGTAAATAAATCCACTTGTTTATTGGCTCTTTTGTAACGAGTTAGGAAGACTTTCAAGCGAAAACAAAAATAAGAAGTAAAAGGAAGATAAAATGTCAACATAAGCTCTATTGATATACGTTTGGAAATTTATTATGCGGTATGTTATTTACGGACATGGTACATTGGTAGAGTTGTATAGAGGAAATTGATAAGAGCTCCAACAAAATTAAGTTCCTTAAGTCGTCCCTCGGCACCTATTTGATCAAAAGAGAAAAATGAAGACATTGAAATAGTGGAAAATAAGTTCACATTTTATGAGCCAATATCACTATTGGAAAATAAGCCTTTTTATCTAAAACGGCATCAAAAATTAGAAATCGAACAGAAATTTAAGGCTGCAAAAAATAACTTCAAGATTATTTGTAATTAAATGCACAAGTTCCTATTTCTGATTTCGGCTGTGTTTTCTGACCTGCTATTTTTGAACTAGATCATTTTAAAGTTAATTTATTGAGGTCAATTTTGGGCAATGGGGTCATACTTACCTATGTTTTTAAGGTTTTTTTAATTTTTTTTATATTTGTTTGTACCTGCTTTGCTTGAAAGCACAATCTAATCCAAATAAGCTATGGCTTTTTCTGTTTACCTTATAATGAATTTCAAACAAACAACTGAGCATCACAAAGCAATGAAATGGGACCCTGTATACCGGGAGACCACGAGATTACTAACCAGGCGTTTTATTCGTTATACAAAAAGATATCAATACGAAATTTGTAGAGCTTACTGGAATGGCCATAAAGAAAAGAATAGGCGTAAAAGCAATAATTAATGGGTCACTTTCGGCAGCTCTGCTTTGGGTCCAACCGGAACTGATACTTTGTTATTTTAAATGAACCACCCCCCATATTTTTGCGGCATATTAACCATTAAACTACTAAAACTTTCACTTTCAGTTTACCTGTAGGCAATCCGGAAGTGTTTTTAAATTTGACACTTAAGCAGCATTCACTTAAATAATTTTAGTAGAACGTCCTGTGTCAGAAACTATCGTAGGTATAGGGAGGGTTACATGACTTAGATTTTGATGAACAGGTAATCGAAAATAGCAAAAATATACAGGGTGTTCCATTTAAAATAACACAGCTCTCATTACTTCCGGTATTACTGTTTTTACGCCTACCTTTTTCCTTATAGCTGTTCCTGTAAGCTCCCTAAATCTCGAAATATATTTGGGTCAGTGGCCAGTAATCTCGTGGTCACCCGGTATACCTATATAATTCATATGGCATTCAAGGGATTTTCAAAAGACCACAAATAAGCTATTTTTCATTTTGATGTTACCTAAACTTATCCTGTTCACAAAGTTGTCATTAACATGCATGCATTGCCAGAACCATGTCTCTGTGCTCATTGGTTTGTTTCATAATTAACAAATGATAATAGAAAAACTACCCTAGAACTTTTGTATTTCTTTTTTAATTGGGATCCAAACTTGGATCCAAAATTTGAACCTGGTTGATAATGTAATAAATCATTATTTGACCTCTATTGTTGACTTTTGTTTAATCAAAGTCCATGTTTTAACACTTCTAATTCCTATATTTTCATATTGAAGAATATATTCTAGTTTCCATAACAAACCTACCTATAGTTCCCTAAACCCGAGCGTAAAACTAAGTATATATACCTACGTTTTGCAATTTACAAGACACTTTAAAAGAACACGCAAACGAATTCGCAATCTTTAGAAATCTTTCGCAATCCTTGGAAATCTTTCGCAATCCTTGGGAGTCTTTCATAATCCTTGGGAGTTTTTCGCAATCCTTGGAATTATCTCACAATCTTATTCAAAAACCCGCAATCTGTCGCAATCTTTCGAAATCTCTCGCAATCCCTCACTTTTCGCAGTCTTGTCACAAATTGTACCCTAGTGACAGAGTCTATAGGTATTCTAAACTAGTGACTACCCCCTCGGGTTTACGTTCAAAAATGCTATTTCCGTTGAAAGAGCCTGAGGAAGCTGCGTACTGAGTGATGCAATAGACATGTAATAACTACCATTCACTTGAACGAATCACTTACAAACAGACAAGCAAAACCTGCATAATAAATATCACGTAAATGAATTCGAATTATAGAGTACTTCCAATGGAACGAAAATGCAATGCGGATTACATACGGATTATCGCGGGATCGGACTATCGCGCCACCACTGTATTGTATTTTTGTTATTGTTGATTTATTTCCTGTAATTTACAGCTCGGTTTTTATTATTAGTTTGGGTTAGTTGTAAAATAATGAATGTTTTCTTATGTCTCATATCGTTTCCACTTATATTACACTATTCCATTACCATAAAGGCAATCAGCACAACTAGGCGACACCGGTATAACTCACTGGAGAAATTCTCACCAGTGCCAGTGTTTTAATTTACGGCGGTTCTATCTCGACTAGAAATGCCACCTACATGGCTTCTCCCAAATGCAAACTCATTTAGGTACTAGAAAGGTTTTAGTGTTTTGAATATTATACAGGGGTGTCAAATATGATTTTACTGATGTTGAAAGGTTGTCCACTTTGGTGCTTAACACTTTCTACAAGTTTATCTGTATTTCTTATTTTGCCTACAAAATGCATTTTTTGTAAGTGAATATTTCTTTAGGCGCTTCCAGCACAAAATCTTGGATAGTGAACAAAACTGAGCTGTCACGCGACGGGTTCGTCAGGCTAGTCACGCTCGGCTATGTAAGGTTTATTCGGGTAAAGTCGACTGTTGAGGCGAAAACTTGTCTTGGTCCGTTGAGCACACTTTTTCCTGGGTAGTGAACAGACACAACCGTCAAGCTCGTCACGCTCTGCCATTTTAAATGTTTATCATATTCTCCTAAACGGCTGCCAGTGGAAATTTGACGGTCTTCTGAACCCGTCTGAAATAGAAAGTGGGTACATTTTTGGCCGTCTATGTTTTTGAAAAAGGAGTTCCGTTGGGACGTTCTATAGCGCCGAAAAAAGTCGCTATATAGGATCGAAAGGACCGAGAAACGGTTCGATAGAGAATTTCTAGGAGAAAAACTCTAAACGCTTCTCTGGCGTTCGGACGCCTTTACGGACAGTGGATTTTTATTTATTTTTTTTTTTATTAGAAATACCACATTTGAAATATGTAGTACATTTAAAAAAAAATCGGAAACGGGAAAATGCATTACTTATTTAGGCAAAAAAAAATCATCGACGCTCGATGGTTTGTGTCAAATTTAAGAAATATTAATGCAACGTTGCCGAATTATGCATAATAAGTAACATTTTGGTAAATATCCGAAGGTGATTTTTTAACTTCGTCCCAGTTTGGGTGTTTATACATACATCTGCAAGTCCTTCGCTGGCTTCGCTCGCTCCGGAGAGAAAACCAACAAAAACTAATCCAAAGTAAAATGAGGTATTATGCATACAGACTATTTCGGATATTAACTAAAGCAATTAGCAACGTCGCAAATTTCACGCGCAGGCGCTATTAACTTAACGTTATGTGTCAAAACGAACCAACAATATGTCTGAGAATGTGGTAAATAAATGAATTTTCATAATTTTTTTAGTTTACAAAATGTGTTTTAATAAACTGCTGCTTTAATTAAGTTAATGCACGTAATAGAACGTAAAAAAGTTTTAAAATATTATGTTTTTATTGAATCTTTATGGAAAAAGTGACAAAATTACTGTGTGTTATATCGACCGAAATTCTTCTCTGATCCGAAAATCTCAGGAAAATCGACTGTTGAGGGAAAATGTAAGAAAAGATTTGTAGGTAAAAAAAATAAAAGATTGTTTTTTTTTCTCTATATACATTTTTTTTATTGGAAAGCCGATCACTTGACGAAAATTACGCCAAAAGCTGTACAAGAAGGCATTTTAGAAATGGCGATGCCTTTTATACAGGGTGAGCTCTTTATTACTGGAAACGATCTGGACCAACCTAACTTTCATACATTATCGACGCGGGTTACGAGTTCAATATATCAAAAATTGCATCGATCGGATGGAAAATGCAGAATAGTGAAAACTATCAGTATGCTTATATTCAATTTTGACAGAAGTGTCTCTTGAGACCGTACCTATGTGGTTCGCCTAATTTAGTCGAAATCAAGGAGATATCGTGACTTTCCCTCACTCTTCCCATACACCCACCAGCCTTTTGCTTATTCAGCGGACATCTAGCTCCAACCCTTTTTGCCTTATAGTGTGCCTGTGGACCATAAAAGAGTTCTTCTCTTATATAAACTCGTGAAATCACTGACTGTGTCGTCCATTCTGTAATAAAATAATGTATATCCACCCTAGCACGCCAAGCGCACATTAGGGGGCTCACGGCCCATCATTTGAATGTTGAAATGTTCAAAAAAATATAGTTTCGAATTGCGTTGAGTATGCGGGATCGATGCCGGAGGCTTCCAAGATTTTTTTCTAAATTTCATTTAGAGTTAATATCGCATTGTTCAGGTTTTCTCACTTCTGTTGTGCGGCGGTCTTAAGCACACATGGCAAACCTTTTTTTTTTCATAAATGCTACGCTCGATATATAACCAAATATTTGTAGAATTCTTGAACATTTTCCTTGTATCAGTTTAGTGAATAATCAATACGTCTGTTATATGCAAAGAGAAGGTTTTATTTTCCCCAGAATTATTATAATTCTACTGTTCCCGGAAAACACCCGTGAATCATTATTTCGACGAAACGATGGATTCTACAAGTTTTAGGAATAAATAATTTGGGTCAACTAGGACGACAAATGTCAGGAAAAAAGTGCTAGAATTTAACCCAGTAAAATTTAAAAAGTGGCTCGTCAAACCCAACTGAAACTGATAATTCAAATATTCAAACCAATTTCGTGCCAACTAAATTATTGAAGTTTATTTGGATTCCGTTTAATTTCGAATTTGCTTTAATCAAACCAATTCTAGTTGAATGAGAAATACTAATGGATAGTAAATTGGTTGAGGCATTACGGTGATGTCTGTGCGAGATTATTAAATAGACAACGGCGATATTAAATAAATCGTTCTATGTTCCGTAGATTCTAAAATTTTAAATTAATTTGTTGTGTTTAGAAAAAGTCATTGTATAGATTCTTTAGCAAGTAAAAGTGTAAAACATTTCAAAAGTCGTCTATTATACTATGGATATTTCGAAAACGGTTGAATTTTCTTTTATGCAATATGACGAAAATTTTACAGTGTTTCATTTAGAACAATAATGCAGACACATCCCGCTTATTTGAACTACTTTACATAAGTCAAAATATTTCAGGAATATGGACAAGACTAAAACCAGATCGATGGCGACTTATCTAAGCGTTTTCGCAGAAATATTTGCTTTATTAAAAGGACAATATTTCGACGTTTTCAGATTTTTCTTCCACGCTTTATAAAAATATTATGTTGAGGTGTTCCCTGTTTTTTAGGACGTGAAAATTATGTTTGTAGGCATTGATAACTTTTCGGCCACCAAACAGTAATAAAAGCTGCATCACCTAGTTCATTATATGAGTCAGGAACGGCCTGGACTTACAAGCATCCTTGACAGGTGTCATGCTATATGTTTTGTGCTGTTATTTTAGGATGATTTACACATTTGGATTAAAAAAAGGTGTTAACATTAAGGCTGTTAAACCACTGTGTTGGAAACACCGGGTTACGTCATGCATTTCACAATGTGAGCAGTAGTTTCGGGCCGCCAAGCCATTGTGGACCATTAGATTCGGGCTGTCAAATCATTGTGTAGGAAACTAATTGTTTCAAAGTTGATTAAAAATACATAAAAAATACTTTTTTCTTCAAACGTCAGTAAATCCGTCATTACTCGACTGTGTAGGCGGCCGTGAAGTTTCGTTTTTCCTCCGCCGGAGCTTTACTTTTCACTTTTCCGCCGGCGGAGGTAAAAGTGTTGTCATAGCAACATAGATACAATACAAACAGACAACAAAATAAGCGTCAACAACTCAAGATTTATTAAACTACAATTTGTATTTATCACTCAATTTGTGACTGCATTTCTAAAAATCACTAATTTAGGAACAAATTGGTTATTATTTAATCGAACTTACTCAATAACTGCTTATCAATACGGAATTAAAACGCAATCGGAGACGCAATCTTTAAAAAATAATTATTGTTGACAGTGTCCACTGACAGATTTATGTTACAAATTCACCGACACCGGTCTAAGCAAGGCCACCTACGACCCTGGTCTAAGCCGCCTTGCGAACCCATTTATCTTTAATAATAATTAGATATTATTACTATTAAAAAGAGATGTTTTTTGCATTAATTTGTCGACATTTGAAGAAAAAACAGCATATTTTATTATTTTATTTGGAGGAAAAGTTACTTTTCATGGCTTGCTCTCTATTACCAGCCTCACGCCGTTCGGCTGTTAAACACGAGCGCGCCATGAAAAGTATCACTTTTCCTCCATATAAAATAATATACTATTTTCTTCAAACGTCAGTAAATCCGTCATTACTCGACTATGTAGGCGGCAGTGAAGTTTCGTTTTTCCTCCGCCGGAGCTTTACTTTTCACTTTTCCGCCGGCGGAGGTAAAAGTGTTGTCATAGCAACATAGATACAATACAAACAAACATCAAAATAAGCGTCAACAACTCAAGAGTTATTAAACTAAAATTTGTATTTATCACTCAATTTGTGACTGCATTTCTAAAAATCACTAATTTAGGAACAAATTGGTTATTATTTAATCGAACTTACTCAATAACTGCTTATCAATACGGAATTAAAATGCAATCGAAAACGCAATTTTAAAAATATAATTATTTTTGACAGTGTCCACTGACAGCTTTATGTTACATTACTATAGCAATAACCTGAGCCTATTCTCCGACATCGCACCGGTCTAAGCCGCCTTGCGAACCCACTTATCTTTAATAATAATTATTATTACTATTAAAAAGAGACGTTTTTGGATTAATTTGTCGACAATTGAAGAAAAAACAGCATATTTTATTTGGAGGAAAAGTTACTTTTCATGGCTTGCTCTCTATTACCAGCCTCACTCCGTTCGGCTGTTAAACACGAGCGCGCCATGAAAAGTATTACTTTTCCTCCATATAAAATAATATACTATTTTCTTCAAACGTCAGTAAATCTGTCATTACTCGACTGTGTAGGCGGCCGTGAAGTTTCGTTTTTCCTCCGCCGGAGCTTTACTTTTCACTTTTCCGCCGGCGGAGGTAAAAGTGTTGTCATAGCAACATAGATACAATACAAACAGGCAACAAAATAAGAGTCAACAACTCAAGATTTATTAAACTACAATTTGTATTTATCACTCAATTTGTGACTGCATTTCTAAAAATCACTAATTTAGGAACAAATTGGTTATTATTTAATCGAACTTACTCAATAACTGCTTATCAATACGGAATTAAAACGCAATCGGAGATGCAATCTTAAAAAAATAATTATTGTTGACAGTGTCCACTGACAGCTTTATGTTACATTATATTCACCGACACCGGTCTAAGCAAGGCCACCTACGACCGTGGTCTAAGCCGCCTTGCGAACCCATTTATCTTTAATAATAATTAGATATTATTACTATTAAAAAGAGATGTTTTTGCATTAATTTGTCGACATTTGAAGAAAAAACAGCATATTTTATTTGGAGGAAAAGTTACTTTTCATGGCGCGCTCGTGTTTAACAGCCGAACGGAGTGAGGCTGGTAATAGAGAGCAAGTATCACTTTTCCTCCATATAAAATAATATACTATTGCAAACCCGATATCATGACGTGTGTCAAAAAATGTAGAGTTATGTTGCTCTAGCTGCTCAGTGTTTGGTGACGTAGGTACTTTGTATAGGTATGTTTTTTTTACGGAATTAGTTGGTAGCCGCGACTTCGTTCTCGTTTTTTCGAGTTTAAATCACCCCTTGTCAATTACCTATTTTTGCGAAATTTTTTGTGTATACTATGTAAAAAATAAGAAAAAAATAGGTTTTTTATGTAAAAAAATGATTAAATATTTAGTGTCGGGTGTTCACCAATTTTAACGTAAAAATTATATTTACTCTTTGCTCAAACACTGAGATTGAACATGACGAATTTGTATCAATAATAACTATTAAACCACTCGTCTATTAATCTCCAGATGTATTGTGAATTAATTTTAAATTTTTAATTGTTATTCTATGATTATTTTCAAAAGCATGCTCTACAACACTTGATATTTTTGCTGCCGAGCATGCTTTTGAAAACAATCATAGAATAACAATTAAACATTTAAAATGAATTCCCACTATATCTGACAGAAAATTATTAGAAGCATACGAAAGAAAGTATGGGAATTATTAAATGTAAGAATAGTGTTACGTTTTTCCCGTGGTCTTAACAGAATTACAACTCTGCTAATTTCAACTAATACTCTCTTTATTCACTACCACTGTATACAATTTAACACTCTATACTACTCTTATAACTTTACAACTAATATCAACACTCAATGATTAACTGAACTGAACTCACTAACCGACTGACTAACATTCGCCTTAGGTCTGCTTATATATAATCTTAAATCTATCACGAATATTCGGGAAGTATTCCGAGGCCACTCTATATGATCTCGACGAGGCCATCGAGACAATTCCAGCGATCCCGAAACTTCGAAGCCGGCCGGGCGATGATTCATACAGACAGAGAAGCGAGGGGCACGGCGGCGGCTAGTTCTATAGGGTAGCACAAAAACGTTCGGATGGTTGTTAGGCTAGCCGTAACAATAGGTTAAATAGAGATAGTGGGATTCCGTATAGTCCATTGTATTAGTTGATCCAGCGTGACTAGTAGGATTTCAGGAATAGTTCATTTTGGTTTCGCTTGATTAAGCAAACAGTTAGTAAAAAATAGTTAGGTAGATTGTAAGTTTAGTTTCAATCATTTCCTGATGTTATTAACATGGTTAGCGAAACGCGCGTCGAGTGCAAAAGTTCTGCTTTGGTGTTATGGATAAAACTCTTTCGTTTCATCTCAAATCAACCAGAGGTTTGGCAGGTAACCTCTTCGATTTTAATAATTTTTGGTACAGCAATTCTACCCATCTAGTAGCTGAACAATCCCAAATTTAAAGTTTTTCTTACAAGCAGTTTTTTTTTAATTGCGTTTTGAAATTCAAAAAAAGTGATGATTTTCCCTAAACATATACAAAGAGAAATCGACATTTCTTAAGAACTACTTATAATAGAGTAGTGAGTTATATCTCATTTAAAAGGTCTTTTTTAATACCTTTCGAATGAGGTACCACTCGGTATAGGTGTTGACAAAAAAATTAAAAAAAAATACCTACCTATTTTTTTTTGTAAAAAATATATATTTTTCGTCAATATTTTAGCAACATACTGGCCAAATTTCAGGATAGAGAAATAATCTCGGAAATAATGAGAACAAGGTGATAAAAATAATAACACTAAAAATACAAGCAAAAATGGTATTTATTGTGATAAATGTAACACCAACAACGCCTATTACTTTTAATAGAAACACAATTTTACAAAAAATCCAAAATCCATAATATATTTAAATTAGATTTTAGCTTTTATTTATTTTTTCTAAAAGAAGAATTAAAATTTCTTCTTTAGTAAGTGTGTAAGTTCGACCTGTAGCAGTATCCGGCTGAACCTTCTTTAATATTACTAAAATATCTGCGTTGGGCGTAGGATGATAAAATGAACTAGATGGTCCATTTGGATGCAAAAACTGATTTTAAGTTCATCAGATTCTTAATTTTTTTCAATAATACACGCTATCCACCACAAGTTATCATACTGAACAGTCCACAAAACCAGATTGAAGAAGCATTAATTCATTGTTTGTAAAATTAGAAAAAATCAATTGGACTGCAGTGTCTGAGCACTGCAGGAATTTTGCTGCAGAAAACAACCAAGAGCTGTAGGGGGCCGGGCGTAGAAGGATATACTTACCAAATTAGATACGCGCGTGTCAGCAAGTTTTAACAAGTTTTTGCTTGAAAAAAATAGCAAATATTAAAACTTATAGTCTTGTTGTTTTTTTTTGTGAAGGGGTGGGGGGTGGGATGGTTAAGGTGCACCTGTTAAGTAGGAGTTTCAACAAGTTTCTGCTTGAAAATATAGCAAACATCTAAACTTTTGGTCTTGTTGAAGACTTTAAAAACACGAAAGGAAGTTAACAATTAACCAAACTTTGTAAACACCTCGGTAACCTCGGAAAAATGATGTTTGAAATAAAAAAGAACACTTAATTTTTGCTATGTGTTCAAATTGTTAATATTTTTTTTCCTTATGAACCCATCATTTCTCCATCCCGAAATTTGGTGAATATCTTGCTAAAATATTGACAAAAAATAATACATAATTTATTGAAAAAAATCAAAATATGTTTTTTGAAAAAGTAAAACAAAAAATCAAAATTTTCACTTTTTAAACACATATATTGAGCGGTAGCTCATTTGAAAGGTATTTTCAAGACCTTTTAAACGAGATATAATTCAATGCTGTAGTGTAAGCAGTTCTTAAGATATCTTGATTTTTTAAAATTATGTTGAGGGTAAATCTCGGCGTATGGGATGGGAATGTGGGGACAGAATGTGTAAACCGATGTGACATTATATCCCGTGCGCATTGAGGTGCAAGCTAATCCAGGACGGCGCGATTGCAACGACTCAAATGGCGCTTCTAAAAAGCTAGCCGCTAGGGCGGTATTGGGTTTTCATTATATTATTATTATATTCGCATTCGCAATGTAGGATCCATAGCACAGCTTATTTTTAATAGACTGTTGAATTTAAAATGAATTTTCGCTTCAAAATCCACGACAAATTCGTCCGAAGCCACGGCTATCGTTCTAAGAAAGTCCGGCCAAAAAGCATATTTGAAATTAAACGAACTGTCAGAAGTATTATTCAGATGCCCACGTTTAAAACAATATTCAGTCATGGCCCTCTTCTAAAATTTGCCAAATTTGGTTATTGACTTTCCCAAATCAAAGGATGCCGCCCCAAGATGACTAGCTGGGAGTGAATAAGCTGTGTCCAAAGGTTGATGTTATTCCTAATGGCATTAGATTTTCGTGTCGAATTTGTGCAGTGAATTAATTCACTCAATTGAAGCTGCCAGTAAGTATTATTAAAGAATCCTAACTAATATTATAAATGCGAATGTGTTTGTTTGTTTGTTTCTTACGCTTTCATGCATAAAGACTCAACCGATCATCATGAATTTGTGCAGTGAATTAATTCACTCAATTGAAGCTGCCAGTAAGTATTATTAAAGAATCCTAACTAATATTATAAATGGGAATAACTAATATTATAAATGCGAATGTGTTTGTTTGTTTGTTTCTTACGCTTTCATGCATAAAGGACTCAACCGATCATCATGAAATTGTGTACAGATATTTTCAAGAGTAGAGTAAAGGACATAGGATACTTTTAGCTTTTACCCGCGGCTTCGCTCGCGTTGATTTTTACGGTTAGTTTTAATCCTATCTTTATTTTCTTGAGGTTATATTTATAAAAAGTTTTTTTTTTTCTAGATTTTGAGCATGCCTTGGGTTAGTTTTAGTTAGATTTTGTTCGTTGCGCCTCTGTAGCGAGCGAAGCGAGCGGAGGGTTATGTGCGAAGTGTAATATTAGACATTCTAATGCAAAGGCTAATAAATTGTCTATTATTTTTTCAGTAATAGGCATAGAGAATTTATTTTGAACTGAGATTTTATTTAATGATCTATAATCTACTAGTAGTCTTTTTTCACCGTCTTTTTTTACCAACAAAACCCGACTTGTGCACAGTGATTTACTATAACTGATAATGCCAGCATCCAGGAGATCTTTAATAATGTCCTTAAATATTGTTTTATCTTTTTCACTTGTTAATTCGATATCGATAAAAAAATGGACTGAGTGTGCACTCAATACGTTTAGTGACTCAAAACGTATTCATTTCATATTGTCATGGCTAGCGAACATCTGTATGTTTTGGGGCCCACCTATACAACTAACTTCCCGCGTCTACGTTGTTTCCGTATGAGTCATCGCCGACCGAGAAGATTTCTCACAGTTCTGTTATTTTCCCAATGTATTCTATAATAGAGAAGCCTCGCTTCGTCCGGAATATTCCCGATATATTTCGACTGGATATAGATAGCGGGCAGAGGGCGTGTTGCAGTTATAGTTAATCATTGAGTGCTGAATTGTAAAGATCTATTAGTTGTAAAGTTATAAGAGTAGTACAGTGTGTCTAATAATTGTATACAAAGATAAGGTATAAAGAGAGTATTATTTTAAAAATAGTAAAAGTTGTGCTTTTATCAGAACCCACGGGAAAAACGTACTTAAATTATTTGATGAGATTTGAAGATTACCGTTTTTAAGCCAGTCAGGTACATTTTATTTATTTTTAAGATCAAGAAAATTGTTCATTCTATGATACATAATATCATGTTTGGACTTTCTGTAAGATTACATTAAATTAGAATATCAAATGAAAATCCAAATTATCAATTGCATAATAATTTAATGTCGAGGTTAACTTTATCGATGTGTGTCTTTTCGGAAATATAATGCGTGTGTAATTGGATTTTAAGATTATAAATCTTAATTTAAATATTTCACTACTGAATTATTTGTATGTTTATTTATAATTTTTATGTCCGTTAATAGAAATGTTTTTGTAAAATTTCGAATGAGGAGGATCTCAACAATTTTTTAATAAGATATATATTTATTGATAATTCAATTTGCGATTTATGCATTTTCTTTTGATTTTACTGAATTTGGTTTGTGTTAATGTACAGTTATTACTTTTCTTCAAGCAGTTCATCTCAAGGTGGCCTTAAATGTGACAAAAATTATACATTTTATGTTTAAGTTGAACGGTTTTGTCATATTTTACCAACGGAAGCTATACATGGAGTTTCATTTAACTACAAACGTCTGTTTACTTTTAGAGTGATGATATATTGTTATCCAATGCTTAATTCCCATATATTGAGAATTTGGTTTAGATTTGAAACTATTTTGGGTAGCATTTGGTAGCGGTTGTAACTTTTGTTTTTGAGATCTGATTTTAATGTATTAAGAAATATTTGTATCAACTGCTGAAGTAATGAAATTTTATTACAATCAAATTCAAATAAAAATAGTAATCGTATAGAAATATTTGCATTTCTACTTTTCAGTCTAAACGAACTACGTTTAAACTATTGATGGATATTGTAAATCATGGTTTAAGGTTTCCAATATCTATCAATAGTTTAAACGCAGTTCGTTTAGACTGAAAAGTAGAAATTAAAATATTTTTCCATTTTTCCCAAGTAAACTGGGATCACCTTAAATCGCTTTCGATGTAACTGTCATACTACAATAATTTTTGCGGTGCCTTTTAATTTATTTAGAGCTTGGAAAATAGCTACATCATCGGACTATTGATAGATATTAGCATTATATTGAACTATTTCAATCGACTCATTGACCATCATATCTTTAGGATAAAATTCAGATATAATTGTCGTTATTCTCGAATTTAAACTTGAATGAGGTGGACGAGTATAACTTACAGTTTCTGGTACTCTACTTCTCTTTTTATTTTTATACCTACGATTTTTTTTTATACTTTACACCATTTAATGAAGAACTGTCCGAAAACTTAGGCAAAGCTGAAGATCTGTCGCTTGTTGATCGTTTTCGACCCATTTTAGTTTGTACAGTATTTGGTCACCACACAAAGGAACACCAACTCAACACTTTTTCGGTCACTTACTCAAGCAGTAATACAAATAAACCTTGCCATTGAAATTTACGGGCTACAATTTCCGCAGCAAAATGAAAAACAGCAGTTTGAAACAAAGTTCCTAAAGTGATGAATTAGTTAAATAATCCTTTTTTTATACCCTCTTATCTAATTCGTAAATATTGCAGCTAAATCTAGTGATTTTTTTTTAAATTCGTGTATATGTTCTAGTTTTTGAAGCACTCTTTATGTGTTAATGTACAGTGAAACAACGTATATAATGTTTTTTGTCAATCATTGATATGAACTGGACAAAGCGCTATACCTATACCTACCTAACCGAGATGCTAAACTCCAGTAAATAGAAATTAGGAGTGAGAATATTGAATTTATTATTGAAATGCTTTACATCTAAAGTAGATAAATTTATTAAATTAAAAAAAGGTGTAGTTACTTCATGCAGTTTTCGATATTGATTTCCCATTTCCCACAGTAGTAAATTGCTGTGAGCTGTGACTATGTTTCGGTGAACTGTACAATCAACGTACTGATTCCGACAACCTAAATTTCAGGGAATTGCTATTCCATTATCGGCTGGATCGTTTCCGGTGAACCGTCCTAATTCTACCTTAAGCGCCCCTATAGCCACATTTAATATGAGTCATGATGTGAAGGGTAATATTTGTAATATTGGCTATCTTAAATAATTGATCATTTCTAATTTTGCCGCGTTGTATTAGTGTCGAACACTGTTCAAATAATTCGAAAGATATGCACAAAGTCAAGTCGGTGCTTTGTTTCCGATTAGTGTTGATGACTGATAAGCTCTGATCGCGTTTTGTTAATATTAACGTACGTAGACATGAATGGACGGATGACTGAGCGGCCTTATCTGGCTAATAAAATGCATGGTTTGCATTAGACGCTCGTTTAACGTGTCATTGACATTATTAGTAACACCCAAACAAGCCTAACGCTTTACTCAACTCAATTTAAAAAGTCATCATCATAATTTTCACGTACCAAACTTACAAAAACCATAACGCAAGTTCGGGTAACACCCTATGGACAACAAGGCCCTGAAACTAAGAAAAGCAGTAGCTAATATGGCAACCCGACTTGGGACCGAAACTAAATGGTATATTCGAGTTTTTAATATAAAATTGTGCATTTGCAGTGAACAATTTAATCCACGAATCAAGTCGGTCCTTTGTTTCCGATTAGCGTTGATAAGCCCTAATTCGTTTTGTTAACGTACGGGATGCGTCAACTTGCCCTCATGCCCTCCCCCCACATTTGAATTTCCTGAATATGTTGTAATCACTTAATGTGGTCAAAGTGTGTTTTACTGTGCCGATGATATTTTGAACTGTACCGTTTCGATGGATTAGGTTTTTCCCAAAATTTAAATTTTCGGCCATTTTCTGTTTTGAACTGTACTGTTTCGATGGATTAGGTTGTTCTCAAAATTTAAATGTTCGACCATTTTCTGCTAGTTGGCCACAGGCGTGCCCCCCCCCCCCCCCCACATTAGAATTTTCTTAAAAAGTGCTTTATTTTGCCGATGATATTTTTAACTGTGCCGTTTCGATACCAAAGTTATAGGGAAAAATATGCTCACAAGCTAACTTGACGCTCAGCCCCTCCAATGTTTTAAAAATCACATCATACAAAAATAGGTTGTGATATAACTAGCAGTGTGTCGAACTGTGCTGGATTAGGTTTTTCTCAAAAATTTAATTTTCGGCCATTTTCTGCTAGTTGCCCACATGTGTGTGCCCCCCACATTCGAATTTCATGAAAAATTTGTAATCATTCACTGTGCTCAAAAAGTTTACTGTGCCGATATTTTGAAATGTGCCGTTTCGATACCAAAGTTGTATGTAGGGAAAAATAAGATGGGGTGCTAACTTGACGCTCAGCCCCCCCCACCCCCCAATGTTTCGGAAATCATATCATACAAAAATCAAACAAAAACAAAATCACGTCTCTTCCATTTTCTGCTTGTCAACCCCCCCCCCCCCCACATTCCAATTGAAGTGCTCAGTGTGTTTTACTGTGCCGATGATATTTTGAATTGTGCTGTTTCGATACCAAAGTTGTAGGGTTAGTCTTATTTTTCCCTATAACTTTGGTATCGAAACGGCACAGTTCAAAATATCATCGGCACAGTAAAGCACATGTAAGGGATTATAGTACGGGAGGCCACGACCAAAACCCTTGATTATCGCTATCTGTTTAAAACCATAAGAAATAGATAAAACATATTAAACCATAAATTTTTGCCTTATCAACTAGTATCCGGAAACGGTGCATTTTAGTGGGGCGCCGTTTCTGCTTTGCAAAAAATTATGATGACAAAAATTTATTGCTATCCGTCTGGTTATTGGATAAATCAATTAACATAAGTTCATATTGTACTAAAAATTTTTATATCAGACATCTGCGGTGTTGCATTTTTGTAATATGATAACCAAAAGTTGTATACACATCTAATCTTATAAATTTATAGCTGTCCGATTGAAATATTTTTTAACATACTTGTTTGAGTGACTTTATAACGAAAATAATGTTTTCAGACACTTTCAGTGGTGCGAAAGCAAAGAAAAGTATTTAATAAAATTTTTGACGGACCTGTCTCACAGCCGGTGATGCTGGTAGAATTTGTCGCTTGCGCACAAACGCCAGTGTGTCACCTGTTTATTTTACAGTTCGACAGCGAGATAACCATGTCCTTTGGCATTGTAGTAATTAAATACAATTTTCAATGTTTCCTGCTCAATTATGGTCAGCAAAAGTTTGTCTGATTAGCAGCGGGCACAGGGTAATGTATCTGATATTAGCATTTTTGTGATGCAGAATCGTCTTTCTACCGTATATATCTGATTTCAGATAAATAGCGATAAGTTTCCCCTCCCCCAAAATTTTACATGTTACGCCCTCTCATAAAATGAAACGCACCGGCACATATTTCTGAAAATGATTTTTTAAGTATCAACTCGCCACAATTAACGAAAGAAGACAGTTTTCAGACAGACAGCAAAAAGTTTTTTTTCTTTCGTCATTTTTATTTATTTTTTAAATTACCCTATGTACATGCACCACTATTTTTTTCTGATATCCAAAGAAACATATTATTTACACTATTATTTAACAGCATATCGAAAAGCAGACAGTTTGCTATGAGTTTTTAGGGTCTAAATTGATAACAACTTTAAAAATTAATTAAGGGCATAAGCACCACCCAAAATGTCTGAAAATACCAGTTTTAGAATCAAAATAATATAATTACCAAAGCCACAAAGAAGTTTGCGGATAGCGATTGTCGAAAAATCTTGGTCGTTGCCTCCCGTACTATTACAAAATTTTCAGGAAATTCGAAGTTAAAAGTCAATTGTGATTTGACCGTTGTTTGTTGGTATTGTTTGCTTTCTCTTCTTTGATATGTTTCTTCAGGTCCAATGACAAGTAAGTGAAAGAACATCTACCATTTTTCTTTGTTTCTAAAAAATTCACACAAAGAATCACAAAAAAAGCACCATTCTCAACTTACACACTTATTTTAATACCTTTCAAAATTTTTAACACTCCTAATATAACAATGTCAAGTAATGGGTGGTTCTTCTACTTACGGTGTTCCTTAATGACATGCTAATGTTTAAGGTGGTGATTCTTGGGCTCATTTTAAGAAAAAAACTACTTCATATGAACGTATGTCCTAAACGTCCTAACTTTTGAGATACAGGGTGCTAAAATTTTCAGGAAAAAATCTATTTTGTATATACTGTCATACTATAGTAGATATCTTTATGATATTCGGTACATGTCTTCTATGCATCAAGATGCCTTTTCTGATGTACAGACAATTTTATCATTTCTACCAGTGGCGTCCGTACGGGTTTTGTATTGAATATTTTTAGAGAAAAGAATAGTATGCCACAGTTTTCTATTGAAATATTTTTTTTTTTAAATTCTCATTTATTTCTTAGCAAATTTGATCCCTTGATTTTCTTTTATCCGATGCATGGTTTTCGCATAAAAAAATAAATTTCGTCTTACGTCAGGGTCAAATCGCTAAAAATCTGATGCGGTAACTCTCGTGTGGAATTCTTTTTTTTCTTTTTTCAAGCTATTGACTTGGTTTAATATCAATTGTTAATTAATTTAGAAATAAGTAACTGATTTTACTGTAGGAAAAAATAAAAGAAAACTTTCAAGTGCGAAGAATGATTTCCACATTAGAATTTCAGCGAAGATTTCAGCTTGCACAAACACGATTTTCATTTTTTTACGCGAAAACCATGCGTTGAACGAAAGAGAATCAAGAGATCAAATTTGCACACAAATTAATGATAATTTAAAAAATAATTTTTACTTTAAGAAAAAGCAGTGGCGTACCATTTTTTTCCCCATAGATATTAAATACGCCACTGGTAGAAATAATCAATTTGTTTGGGTACGAAAATGCATCTTGATGCATAGAAGATGTGTACCAAATTTCATAAAGCTATCTGCGATGGTTCACAGTTATTATATAAAATGGATTTTTCTCTGAAAACTTTACCACCCAGTATAAGACGTTTGGGACATAGGCTCATAATATGAAGTTTTTTTCTTGAAATGGGTCCAAGAATGACCCCCTTAAATATTAGCATGTCATTAAGGAACACCCTGTATTTTAAACAAATCTCTGTATATTTATGTTAATAGCCATAGTTCGTATTTTTTACATCGTACCATATTATAATAATTGTTAAACTACGTATCATAATAATTAATATGTTCCTTTCTGTGATGGGTATGGCTCCCAAACGATTTTTCGTTGTTATTTTGGTAAATGACATGTAATTAACTATTAAAATTAATTTAGGTATTTTTCTTTTTTTTTTTAAGTCACGAAGTAACAACAGTAGGTAATATATGCTCCCTACTCGCGATGCCATCTTAGATTCAGATTCCAGACCATCTTGTGTAGAGGTTCGGGTAATATGGAATATACTAAATGAAAGACTTTTTATAGCCCATGCAAAACTTTTAATCCAAAAAGAACTTCCTATAAGAGCTTAACAGAGCGCTTTCGGCATAAGCCATCATCAGTGTTACCTGGAAAGTAAGTAAAAGAACCACCCATTGGTACGGACTCTGGTGACGGTAGTGGTACGTATGAATGCTGCAGGTGAATTTGTTCCACAATTGATTGTATTTCCTGGTAAGGTCGCAAGTTAGCAACTTAAGAAAGAAGCACCTCCAGGTATATTTTTTTCATTTCACCCATCAGGATGGATTCAGATTAATTTATTTACCAAGTAGATTGATCGCTTTATAGAGAAAACAGATCTACAGCATAAGTGGGGCGTCATCTAATAGAAAATCTTCCCCAATAAATCATCTATATGTAGTACCATCAAGTCTCATTGGAAGAAAAAAGGAACAATAAGAATATCAGAAATGATTCCCATCCATACTTAATGCAAATTGATTTTGAAAATTATTTTCAACTATCGCATTAGGATTATGGTCACTCCAAATGTGGTTATTATGAAAATCCATAATCGGGTTTCTAGAGAAGTTAGCCTTATCCGTAAATAGCACTGCACGCGTTTGACGTGATATGGATACAACTGGCTTTCCCTAAGAATACTCCGTATTAGTTTACGACTCACCTCGAGCTGGTTTCTTCCAAAGCAGGAGTTCTTGTTGTGGTAGGCCTTCCTGAAATATCTCCTGCCCTTGCCAATCAACCCGTTTGGCGGTTGGAAAATCTTTCATGGCAAATTTGTTGTGCTGCTAAAGTATTTCCATCAGCCAGTCCATATACAAAGTGAATGTCTACCCTTTCAGAGTTTGTGTAGTTAACCATTGTTAGTATGTTACTTTTAACAATGTAACAGTAATTATTGAAATAATGAGCAATAAACTAAAACGTAATGAAGAACAGGAACCTTTTAAACAGAACAATGGAAATTAGAATGTGCAAGTGCGTTTAAAATGCGAAGTCAAAAAATCAAATTACAAACTTAATATGTATTATTTAAATTACATTGCAATTACATTATTAAAATTATTTTGACAATAAGGCAACCATACTTTCTTAAATTTACGGTAGAGTATGGACCGTTACGCATTAATTTCCGCAACAGATATTAGCAATTTTTGAGACATCAATTAATTATTAATTAATTAATTAAGCAAAAACTGTGGGTCTGACAAAAAAGAGGAAGATACAAAATTTGCTAAAAAAATAAACGGAGGATTTCAAGAATAATTTTTATTTTTAAGAAAAACAGTGGGTACCTTTTTTTTCTCTTTCAACATATTTAAAGCAACCTCCAGATGTATAGAATGTGTGTACCAAATTTCGCCAAAATATTTAGAGTGATATCATTGCTTTCTTAAAACTTTACTACTCTGTATCTTGGAAACGAAGCTTTTTTTCATAAAATTGGCTGAAGAATATGCTCTTAAATATGTTTCTACTTACTTAGGGAACACCCTGAATAGTGGGAATGTTTAAAATTTGTATGACCAAACAAAAGAATCACCGGCCTTGATCCTCGAACCGAACTAGGTACCCGTTTCGTGCTGTTTTTATTAGGAACGTGCATTCGAATCGACCATGCTCCCCATAGACACGTTCTATCGTTCTAATTATATTATATTGCCTTTTATTGGAGCAAATAAAGAATACTAGCTAGATTACGTTATATAACGTGCATGCGTTTGCAGAATATACACGTTCATTGTTCCTATAGCCGGTGTCAACGTACGAAAGATGGGCAAAATAAAGCGATAAAAATCTTTTGCTTTTGATAAAAATAGAGCATTGTAGGAACTACTGTCTGTTGTGCTTTGTTTGCGGAGAGCGACGACTTTCGTTTCGGGCACAGCTATATACAATATACGAGTATCCATTTGTAAAGGTCTAATACCGTTATTGATTTTTATTTTAGTTTTTTGCTTTTGGTTAAAAGCAATAGAACAGGATTCCCCAAAGTACCTATCATATTTTCCTAATTTCTGTTATTTGCATTAATAGTTATTAAACTCTTTATTTTAGTTCTAACTCGTTTCGATATTTCCGAACTTTTAGTAACGTTCGGGTTAAGAAATATAAATAATAATTGTAAAGCTTACTAGAAGGTACTTGTTGAAAATATTTGGTAGGTATTAGAATAATATGTATTGACAGGCAAAAATTATAAAGTGACGTTTTCACTTATTAGAGCAATCTTTATTATTTAAAGTGCTTCCTAATATATGAACAGCCTGATGTACATGTAACAAGAAAATACAGACATTCTCATTTGTGCTACGCTCTACAGATCCTAGTCCCGTATTTTGTCACTTTTATCTTAGGGGATAACTATATCGCAACGTTGTACCTTTTGCTGTTCTTGGGGTCAATTATGAATCAATTATCTTAAATATGGAGAACTGTTTCTACAATAATTCACGTCATGGTTGCGTTAGTACATTTTCCGGGAAAGACGCTCGATTTATGGCATTAGTTGCGCATTCTCTTAGACGGATACGTTTTCAATTAGCGTGGCGTATTCTTTTCTAAAACGTAATTATATCTGCTTTTTGCCATCAATATTTAAATAATGGTAAATTGTTGTGTACCAGGATTGAGCCGAAAATATTTTTTAGCACAAACAAAAGAAGTAACCTAAACAAGCTTTTATTGTTCCTGTTCAATATACCCATTAGAACATTATCATAACTTGTTTCTTCCAAAGCTAGAAAAAAGTCACACGGAACCAAACCCCGTGAACACGGTGGTTGGGGTGCGATACAACTTCTAAATCTTGAAAAACCTGCGCCAATGCTTATGCTCATCAATGTAATTACTGATACCCCATCCAAGCGTTTGTGGCATATTTTAGTCTCTCGACGTCAATTTACGACATAAGTGTTTGGTCTTGATGATTACTAAATGAAGCCTCATGTCTGAATGAACACGTTTATCGTTACACCAACACTCTTTTTTATTTACCACTACCGTTCTCCCAGCAAAAATAGGTGGCGTAACCCTATATCGAACAACGGTGTGGTCAGCACAGTTCGAAACTATACTCTATTTCGAAATGGTGCGGAGTAATAAAACCTACTTATAAATGCAAAACGCTAACAGAGTGGTCAAATAAATTTTTGTGATTTCTAAATATTTAGCCACAGCTGTTATAGCCTGCTGTATTATATTTTAACCATTCCACCCTGTTTTGTATGGCAATCCCGCTGCAAACAATAGGCTTTATTAGCAAAGGGGCCATTTTCTACCTGCAGTAGCGTACGTTTGGGTATTTAATTTAAAATACCTGTTTTACCTAAGTACTTTTATTTATTCACTTATTTATGTATATTCAAAAACAGTTAGTATTACTGTAACATTTTATCACATATGATATTTATATAATAAGGTATAAGAATTGCGATTTTGTGTAAACAGTTATGTAGAGAACTATGGTATATCATTTTCGTCGTCAGAAAAATCCGTCGAATCTTCGTCATGTTCCAAGGATATAATTAAAGGCTCTACAATTAGGTCAATTAAATGGTCTAGTTTCCACATTTTTTCTTCTTCTTTTATAACATGCTCAATACACTTACGCCATTTTTCAGAATCGACATTTTTTAAAGATTCCTCAAAGATAATTTTAACATCTTACATTTTAAACGTCGTGTTTCTCCTTGCTACATAACTTTTTACTTGGGCCCAAACAAGTTCAATGGGATTTAATTCGCAATGATACGGAGGCAGACGAAGAATAGTAATATTTCGTTTCTGTGCAATTTTGTCAACTACATACTCGGTGAAACGAGCTTTATTTGAGGACACTATGGACAACAGTTCCTTTTTCACCATACTTTCATCAAATGGTATGTTATTCTGTCTAAACCACTGAATAATATCCGCTTTTCTCCATGAATTAGTTGGTATTCTGTCAACTTTTCTGGAATGATAACTCGCATTGTCCATCACTATCACAGAATTAGGTGGAATGAGATCTAAAATTTGTTCAAAATATTCTTCGAACACATCGCCATTCATGTCTCATGGTAATCGCCAGAATGATTTGACTCAAACATTAACAAACCGCCCTCAACAAAATCATCAACACTTCCAAGGTGTGTAATAATCAGTCGCTTGCCTTTCCCAGATCGTGGTTTTAGTCCGGTCGACCAGCCTTCTAAGAATGCTTGACGAAAACTTGAAATATTTTTGTCTTGCCAAATCTTCCCAACCGTATATCCTTCATTAAGCCATGTTTCGTCCAGATAATAAATCTTTCTATTCTCACTTCGAAACTGCTTTATCTGTCTTAAGTAATGTCTCCTCCAGCAAATAATTTCATCTTTTTCGATTAGGAGCGATTTTCTGCTTTGTTTTTCCCAGCTGAAATTCATTTGTTTTAAAGTTGTCCACAATTTCTTCCTGCTTATCGTTGGAGACATATTTTGGTCTTGCTTCAAGGCTCCTAAAATTTTGTCGATGGTTGGTATTTCCTTATTAAAATAAAAGGAATGTACTGTTCTTCTAATTATAAGTTTGTAGTCTTCATCGATAGGCACCGTCTTTCTTCCTGAAGATGGTATAGGTGGTTTTACAGCTCCACTTTTTCGTTCACACCTTAATTTATATATCGACGTTTTTGAAACACC
Organism: Pissodes strobi; assembly: GCA_016904865.1. NCBI lineage: Eukaryota > Metazoa > Arthropoda > Insecta > Coleoptera > Curculionidae > Pissodes > Pissodes strobi. The sequence continues at coordinate 45,269 of MU184721.1, forward strand.
CGTCGTTTGCGAACACATTTCCACCATAGTATCAACGCTATACAGAGGATTTTGATGTTTGAGGGCGTCATATACATTAAGAATAATATTCTTTTCGTTAACAGAAAATGGACATTTGCTCGCTCGTTTCACTGGAGAGAAAACTGAATTAGCCATTTTAATTGAAACTATGAAATGAAACAAACACACTGTGTCTTCTTCGGAAGAACAAATATAACTGAAAAATTACAATTACTTAAACTTTAGGGTATGCATACAAAAAATCGTCAAATTTGAATGTTTACAATAGTAATAAAAGAACCTAAGTGTGATAAATATAATGCTGGGAAAGTCCGGGTATTAGGACAGGTAAACGTTTAAAATATGTACGTATATGTACGTAATTATGTACGCCTATGTATCAGCCATCAGAAAATGATTTATTACTTCGCATCATTTCGAAATAGAGTATAGTGGTCATGCAGTGGGATGTAGTAACATGACAAGATTTTCCATTATCAGTACTTCCTTTAACAGCATCCTGATCGTAAATAATCTTTTTTGCCCAGAAAAGATTTTCGGCATTCGCGTGTGGTGTTGCCTTTTGCGGCCTGTAGGGCTTGCTTTGCGCTTCCTGCTCTCATTCTGGGTCGTGATGACGAAATCACGATTCGTGACAAGTGGAAACCATGTCTAGTAAGGTTGGTTGCATCTTTAACGATTTTTGCATTGCTTTCAAACTCAAATCAACTTCCAAAAAACGTATTTTATTTTTTAACTTTATGCATAGCCATAATCTGTACAAAAATGTGTTCGAAACTTCGGGAACTATTCATTTTCCAATTTACATTAATTTCAGAACTCGCTGTATAGAATATAGGAAACGATTGGGTATTTCGTTAATTAAATTATGTATTTATTTGAATTAAACGCTACTCGTTTCGCTTCGCTGAAATATAAAATTTTCTCTCTGAATAAAATTATTATGAAGCGAAAAAATGTTATTCTAGCTTTTGCTTTGTTATTCCGGAACACGCGAGCCGAGTTTAGTTTGTCTTCATTATGCTGCAAAAGAGGTGATTAAGTTGTTTTATTCAAACCGAATGCAACAATAATAAAACTGAAAATATAAACGCGGTATTTCGAAATACCGTCGCAGAATATTCTTCATGGAAATTAATTGTAAATGATAGGATATTTTTATTTAGTAACGATCGGATCGTTGTAACGGCAGATTTCAACGTTTTGTTTTTGTTTTGCGGTGTATTTTGTATATTTCCATATTAATTAAATTGAATTTTGATTTTTTACTTTGGTATATGTTATACTTAATGCCAGGGGCGTGCGGGTAATTGAGGCTAAAACCTGGGCAAAATTATGGGAGGAAAAATATTTATATTACAAGTTCCTCTTATTTTAACATTTTTATTGTCCTTGTCGTTAAAAAGTATCTGCTATTGCATTTTATTCATTGTCTAAGAGCATATTATAGCGTCTCTATATTATGTTGAATACATGTAAATATCAACTCCAGACCTATGTAGGCTAGGTAGCAAAATACACATAAACGGCGAACCAGTGTTCCGATTTTAATTGCATGTCGCCTCTTCTTTGGCCAGGGACTTCAAGGAGCGGGGCGTGTATATCGTAACACAAATGTGAATGCGATACCCTTTCGAGAAGCGTTAATATCTTGCTGTTATAAATAAGTAAATATATAATTGAATTACATAGATTTTTGTCTGTCTGCTTTCAATTTCCTGGCACGCTACTGCTTAATACGCTTTTAAAATGACAATTAAAGTGCCTAGTATATAGCATTAGTTTATTGTCTATGAGTTTGATCTTTTTTCTTTTATTGTTTTATGCGTTTCAATCAAGAAATACGAACTCTGGCTTTTTGTTAATAAATAAATGGAGCGATTTATTGTTACGGCCCCGTTAATAATTGGCATTTATGAGGTTTATACAATCACAAAACTCACAAAACTATTTTAAACATCCTGTTAAGACTACATTTTTCAACCGCTGAAAATTGAATTCATATTAATAGTGAACATAGAGAAAAGATCTCAATAAATAATTTGCTTTAAAGCTTTAAAATCATAAACCAACACTGATAAAGATGTGGAAAAAAAACCTTAATAAATATTTCTTTGCTGTCTATTTATTTGCTTTAAATGAAAATTACTTAGATTAAACAAAATTTCTTTGATTTAAATAATTGGGCGTGTTTAATTTTTCTTGGTTATTTCTTTGCCTTGTGATAGCAAGACTTTTTTCCATATTCAACACATATTTATTCGTTTTAAAGCTTTAAAGATACGAAACCTCTCCGTTATTTAAAGCAAATAAGGGTTGCTTTAAATTAAAGATTGTGAATATTGGACCAAATATTATTACTTCATCCGAGTCTCGTACAACTCGTAGCAGTTGCGCAACCGCACACTGTTGCGCCTTATAGGGGAATTAAGACAAAATTCATATCTTGAATTCAAAGTTATATTACTTAATGCGACTGTTCTTATTTATAAATATACACCTTAGTCGACAACCTACTACTTAAAAAAAAATAAATGGTTCCTATTATACAGAGTATAACCCAAAAAAGTTATTGCATGTTTGATTAAAAAGATCAGGTGAATTTAAATAAAAAGATACTTAGGCATTAAAAAAATTAAATTTTACCAAAATTTGGAAGTAATTACAATTTACATACCATATAAAGATACTTTTATAACAGAGAAATGTTTATAGCAAAAAAAGAACAATGTAAGGTGCACGAAATTTTGTATTTTAGGTAGTATAAAAAAAACCCAGTTTCACTCATTTTTGAATAAGCCAGTCATCAAAATCAATAAAGAAATATTTTTTTTTGGAAACGCCTATAATATAAAAAAAAACAGTGAATGAGTTACAAACTTTGATATTTTTATCAGACACTTGTCTTTTTCAATTTTCATCTATATTTTCAGCCAAGTCGTTTTCTGCGTAATTTAGTTTTTGTAGACGCATCTTCAAAAGGGACTCGCAGTCTTCCATGACTGGGTCCGAGTTGGGGGTAAATTTCTTCTTTATTTAACATATTTGGTTGCCTATATAGGAGAATTTAAAATTTCCTTGTAGCCATTTAAAATTTACTTTTTCAAAAACATCGGCGCGCCTGCCACAGTCGTTCCACATTCGTTCCAAATTTGATAAAAATAACTTGCCGCTCAGCAGCAATATTTTTTCTACGTTAAAACTATGTTCTAGTTTCAAGATAGCTTGAATTGTCTCCATTACCATCTAAGATTTTTTATTCTTCTCGCAAGTTACCCAATGTTGGTATAAAATGTTATTAGGAACGGCAAGGCTTTTTTCTAAAAATAAGAAAAATCGCAAAAATTCGCAAAAAATGATTATTGTCATTTTAAAGTAAAGAGTTTAGAGGATTTATATTCAAAAATTTATACGACTATATTTCTATATATTTTTAAAATTGTTAGTTAAAGTTAAAGAAAATATTTTAAATAATTTAATTAATTATATGCAAAAGGCTAATAGTGTAACTGATTACTCACCTTCTTCAATGTGGTCCATAGTCGTCTTAATTTATTAAAAAAATAATCACCTCAAAACAATATACTGTTCTTTTAGAATTTAACTTTATACTAACCTTCTAATAAGCGCGGTAAATTTATTTTGGTTTTCTAATTTTTTTTTCTTGGAAACTCTATAGCAAAAAAGGTAAACATACTGTACCATCATCATCTACAGGCATTCTTTTAATGATAACACTATTTAATGATCCAAGAATAAAAACATCCTTTTTTGAATTTTTTCCATTAAGCGCAACAGTGTGAACCGCGTCGACGCTCTACGCTCGTCCAGTCCCCGTCTCGTACCCTCAGTTCAGTTTTTATTTCTGCTGCCGTCCTATTCGCTCTGTGCGTTAGGGTAGTGGCAGAAATGACGAACGATCGTGCGCGCGAGTCGGAGAAATTTGGAACTTTCTTCAGCTACTATACGAATAAATACGTAGAATACATCGAAAAAGGGTCTGGTGTCATATAAGCACTGTCGATTTTAAAGGTTTTTTTGGGTTCAATGGAAAGATTACATCAAATGGAACACATTAATGCAAAAAAAATATGCGGATGAAGCACTTTTGACGCCAAAAATTGAAAAAGAAATTTCAGAAATGAGGCTGTTTGGTGACATTTTAAGGCGAAAACTCTCCCTATATGACGTTAATAATGACAATTTACTTGCAATGTTGTCAGACTTGGCTAACCTTCTTGATTTTCAAGTAAGCAAATTGCCAAGTCTAGGAGCATGTTTCATAAAGTAGAATAACTTGTGAAAGTAACTAAACAAACGCACACCGCGCGCTTGTTCCTTATATGCCTCAGACTAACCAAATAAGCTCCCATTTGTCTGTTAACTAACCCAAACTAACCAAAACTAATTCAGACTAATGCAAAGTAACCCAAGCTAAACAAAACTAGTCCAGACTAACGTAAACTAAGCCAAACTAACCCAGATTGACCAAAAGTAACCCATACTAAGCAAAACTAACCCTGGCTGTTTAGCCATACATGTATATATAAGTAATAAAAGTTTACTTACGGTACACTGTCGAGTCAATTTGTTCATTTTCCAGTAAAAGCCCTAGATCAAAATCAAAATGATATATATTTAAAAGACAAGCGCGCTACGTTCGCTTGTCAGTAAATCAACCATAGCTAACCCAAAATAACCAACACTAACCCAAACTAGCCAGCACTAACGCAAACTAACCAAAACCAACCCAGAGTAATACAAACTAATCAAGACTAACCAAAACTAACCCAGGCTAACCATAATTAACCTATGCGCGCTTGTCTCTTCGCTATTCCAACCTAAGCAAAACCAACCGATACTAACCAAAACTAACCCATACTAATCAAAACTTACCCAAACCAACAAAAACTAACCCAAACTAATCCAAGCTAACCCAGATTAGTCAAAAGAAATCCATACTAGCCAAAACTAACCCAGACTAACCCTAATTAACCAAAATAAAAAGAAAAGCGCGCTACGCGACCTTTTCTCTTCGCTATCATAAACTAAGCAAAACCAACCCAGACTAACCAAAACTAACCCATACTAACCTAAATTAACAAAAACTAACCCTAATTAACGTATTCCAGACAGAGGCGGATCCAGGCCATGAAAAAGGGGAGGACGTTGGTTTTTGAAGTGAAACTTCTTCATCGAGGGTAAAGTCAGAAAAAATGAAACGCTTATCGAAGTGAAACACTTATCAAAGTTGAAATGGCTATCTAAGTAAAACCCCTTTTAATTAAGCATGTTCCAGTATAACTAGAGGGTTGAAATTTTGAGAACACGTAGCCAGGGTAAAATGAGTATTCTGGACTAACCCAAACTAAACACCCTCCAAAAAAATGGAAAAAAAATAAAAAAAAAAACGTAAAGAATTGTTCGGAAAGTTAATAAAAAAGTATTATAAAACGAAATAAGAAAAAAAAGTTAGAGAAACGCAACTTTCGGCGAAAAAAAGTCGAACGTAATCAGCAAAAATAGAATGAAAAAAATTCTATATAAAAAAAATGTTTTAAAAATAAGAAAATTTAAAAAAAAAACGTAAAAAAAATTTCGGAAAGATAATATTAAAGAAAAAATATATTAAAAAAAAAGTTAGAGAAACGCGGTTCTCGGCGAAAAAAAAGGTGAAAACAAAAGAAAAAAATTGTAAAAAAGTGTCGAAACTGGGGGCAAAAGTCGAGAAAAAAAAGTATCAACAAAAAAGTAAAAATTTAATTTCTAATATCTCAGAAGTTTCACTTAATTTGTGTGCTTATAGAGGTGAGGTACATAATTTTCTTTTACATACACCTACATCCTATACATATATGTGCTAGGTAGCTTTAAAAACATTTGAAATAAGCTTGAAATCATAATCCTTAATAATCTGCAACATATAGGTAATGCAAAACATACTTTAATCGTTATAAGCACTTTTATTGAACAAAAAAAACGGAGTTAAATATAAAAAATAAAATTAATTCTCAGAATAATATTATTATGTAGGTGTGTACCTATAGAAATAACTAAACCGTGACATAAAATAACAAAAACTTTAATAAAACGAAAACACATAAGTACTTTTAAGCAAAAAAACTATAGTAGGTAATAAAATGAAGACGGTCCTATAAAACAAAATCTAATTATCTGTTCTTTTACTTGTAAATTTATCTATTATTCTTTCTTCATCTACTTCAATATCCTTATGGATATTGAGTAATGCTAAGGCAGAAGGTCTTAAATGAGACATGTTTGTCCCTAAGTAAGATTTAATCAGTCTTAAAAAAGAAAAACTTCTTTCTGGCGTAGCATTACTTAATGGAAAGCAACCTAATATTATTAAAAATTGTTTCACATATGGAAATACATATATCGTCGCATAATTTTAATGCGTCTAATACATTATCAGTGACATTGTTTTGTCAACAAACTCTTGCAGCCAGTATTTTCTCCAGATCGGATATTCGCCTAACAAAATATTTAATAAAAGTTTCTCTTCAACAATATTAAATTAAAATAATAAACCTAACCGCTTGTTCCCTTTCCTCGTCTCTTAAAATAAAGGGGGGGGGCGATTCCCCCCACCGCCCCCCCCCCCTCTGAATCCGCCACTGATTCCAGATTAAGCAAAAATAATCGAAATTAACTTTAATTAGCCAAAGAAGCGCATTGAGGCGTGCGCGCTACGCGCTTGACCAACCACAAAATCAAAATTAATTCAAAGTAACAAAACAAACGCACTACGCGTGATACTCTCTTAAACTAATCCAAATGATCTTTTAAATTTGTTTCTATTTCAATAAACTAAATGAATTAGTTTATATGACTTATTATTAAAAGTGACCCCCTTCTAGCGTAACATCTAATTCTAGTAAATCATATATTCGAGTTATTGTTATTTCATTAAACAAAGCCATTAAGAATCATTATTTATAAGAAGTTTTCGTCTCACAGTACTTTTGAAACATATTCAACACGAGGCTGTTATATTTTAGAACCAAATAGAAAGTACACTTGGCAACATCTACCCGTACAACAGCCGTGCTAAGCCAACCAATATAATAATGTTTTAAGAAATAGTCATGTTGACGTTTATCTCATAAATATTATATTATGGTTTTAAAGTGCAAAAAAATAGTTTTATTTGCAATTGGAATGAAAAGAAGCTTTATATTATGTTATTATTAACCTTCTGCGATTATACCTTAGGACAAAGTGTACTGGAATTGTGTTAATGTATGTTGAATTTTAATTTTTTATTTCAATTTATTTTGAGAAAATGTGCTTCATCCGCAATTTTTTTTGCGGTAATATGTCCCATTTGATGTTCAATATCGAACTTGGCTTTTTTCAGTCGAATCGATAAATATTCTCATATGAACTAATTATATTGCACTAAAATCAACAATTTTTCTTGAATTTTCAATCGTTTCCGATGTACTTTGCGTATCTAAGAAATTCGCCACATTTTGTACCACCAGATGTCGCGTCGTGTAACGCACATAGCGAATAGGGTATATCCGCCTAAGGTTGCTATTTTTTTTTTAGTATTTGTGATGGAAAATACATTAATTAAGTGGGACTTGGGTCATTTGTGCCCTCATTTCAAGGTAAGTTGCGTTTTTACTTAGCTGGGTACATAATTAATCGTTTGTAACTAAGAAGCGTTCTCTCGTAATCAAAATTGCGTGGGTTTTACTATAGTAATTAAAAATTGTTTTCTGCTGTTACTACCTAGAAATGCAGATGAACCACGCGATATACGCCTAAAATAGTGTATAACAGTACGCTTAGGTAGTTTGGCGTAGGATCTTGATTGAGTATTTTTGCTTTTTACGTTGTACGTACAAAATATAATATGAATTGATACGTATTTCAAAGCCCTATTTGTTCAATCTGAATAAATACATAGTTGATCCATGGAAGTACAGTTTTGAAGCAAATTGTTTTTTTATTATTATTTATAGAAAGAATGATCATGGTGTTCCCTTGCATGTTCAATATAATGGTCTGAGCAGTGGTAGTGCATCCGAGATGGTGAGTCTGTTTGCATCTTTTTTCTCTACAGTTTATTCCCGGGATGATGTGGATGTAATCCCTGAGAATAACCTCTCGGAGAGGGTTTCTATATCTGCCTATGGTTTTCCCTCTCTGAGGTGTTTGATGTTATTGGTTCCCTACCCTATCGCCTTTCCTGTGGCCCTGATGGTATCCCTGTATTTTTCCTCAGAAAGTGCCAATTCACATTGGCTGTCCCGCTTCACATCCTGTTCAGTAAGTCGTTGAGACTGGGTGAATTTCCGCCGTTTTGGAAAAACTGTTTCTTGAAACCAATTTTCAAGTCAGGGGACAGGACTCAAGTGTCAAATTATAGAGCAGTTTGCACGCAATCGAACATACCCAGGATGTTGGACTAGCTGGTAAGTAGGAAAGTATATTGGGACTTTGAAGGTGTGATCAATGAACAGCAACATGGATTTTTTTGGTGGAAGATCTACATCAACAAATCTGGTCCTCTATGAGAGATTTATTGGTGATGGCATGGAAAATGGGATGCAGGTGGACTCTTTATATTTGGACTTTTCTAAAGCTTTCGATCGGGTAAATCAGTCATTGCTTCTTGATAAATTGGGAAAATTGGGTGTGGGGGGACCTGTCTTGCGTTGGTTGGCAGACTTTATCGGTGGCAGGGTGCAGTCTGTGAAGCAGTGCGGAAGGGTTTCCGGTGAGATTGAGGTCCCTTCTGGGGTACCTCAAGATTCGCATTGTGGTCCGATCCTTTTTTCAATCTTCTTGTTGGACCTAGTACCCTGCATAAAAAATGTAAATTCCTAATGTTCGCAGATGATATAAAGCTGTTTGCATCGGTTGCATCTGCTAGGGATGCAGAATGTATTCAGGATGATTTGAACAGTATTTCTTACTGGTGTAACCTTAATGGGATGGGGATCAATGTATCAAAGTGTTACAAAATTTCTTTCACACGATCGATAGCACCTATTGTCTTTGATTACAGGCTGAATGATGTAAGCCTTCCATCGTGTACCGAAGTAAAGGACCTTGGAGTGACATTTGATACAAAATTAACATTTAGTTCTCATATTCAGAATATTGTGTCACGGGCTTACGGGATGCTGGGGTTTGTTCAGCGCCTGTCGGTTGATTTGTCAATCTCAACATTTACTAAGCTTTACTCATGTTTTGTCCGCTCAGTCCTGGAGTACTGTTCTGTGGTGTGGTCTCCCTGTTACGATGTTTGGAACGAGGAAATTGAAAGGGTACAGAAAAAGTTCCTTAGAGTGGTGGCTTTTCGCTGTGGATATGCTAGGGAGGAATATGAGTATCAAGATATTCTTCAGGCTCTAAATCTGTCAAGCCTCTATTCACGTCGATTGAGGGCCGATGTTTGCTTCTTGCATAAAATCATTGAGGGCAGCATTAAGTCTTCTGAGTTGTTGTCGTTGGTTCCATTTAATTCAACATCAAGAAGGGGTAGACATACTGATGTTTTCTTGGTTCCATTTCATCCCTCAAATTATGGTAAGAATGATCCCATAACTCGCATGCTGAGGACTGCTAATGGCATTCTCCACGATCATCCTGAGGTTGATATTTTTGGTACCACTACAGCATCATTTAAAACTAAATTAAATAAAATTATATGTGATCTTAATAATTAGTGTTCGTTCTGTATGAGGTGCTATGGCTTTGTTAAGTAATATGGTGATATATTTGTAAATTGTGATTTTTGTAAGCTTTGGTATTTTATTGTATGATGATAATAATTATTATGTTTTTTATAGTATAACTTTGTTATTTGTATAGAGAAATGGCTTATACCGTAGATAAATAAATAAACAATGTATCAGGCTATTCAAATAGCATCATGAACAGTCACAATTGTTTTGTTTCTATTATTTTTTGTTTTAGTTATTGTTGTTTTATTTTTAGATCAAAATATTGATGGCATTCAAGTTTTACGTAGCCTGATGGAAATCGATGTAATGTCGTTACTAGCAATAGAATCGGTGAAAATCTTGTGGTATTTCCGTTCAATGCTCATTATACTGGATCTGGAGAGGTAGTGTTATGTCCTATTAGTTTAATTAAGTAAAATATTACTGCCTTTCACTATTTGTATATGATAACATTTTTATGCTCAAAAATTTTAGTATTTTTTCTAAAAACTAGTGAGTTACCGTTAATACTAATAAGTAGTACAACTTATCCCATAATATGTTTATGTTCCTAGCTAGTATTTAGAAAAAAGATGTTTTTAGCCCATAATAATAGTTTTTTTATTATAAAAATGATTTAACTTTCAAAACCAGTGATAAGCAGAGACAAAATAATCTGATTATATTTTTTAATTTTATTTTGTTCTTTGTTATTAATACCTTTGAATAAACATGTTTCTTGGACATCCCTTTTAAACTTTTATTTTATTTACTATGGACAACTGTTCCTGTCATGAATTTTGTATTTAAAAGTTAAGTGTTCTGTTATACCATTTACAAATCGGCGGGTTAGATAGGGTTCGGATTTTGGATTCTTCAGCAATTAAAAAAAACTAAAACATATATGCATATTATATTTCAGCTAAAACGTGAAACCTAAATACGTCTTAAGAATAGTATAACAGTGTTTTTCATTTTTTTAAAGCTACATATTTGTTATAGCTTTTTTTGATTTGCTAATGAAACCGACTTCTAATCATTCATCTGACTGAATGTCAATAAATAGTCCTTATAGAAAGATGAACACATATTTGCAACAGCCAAAATGTATTTTTTTTATTTAAGTCATCACCAACACAAACAGTAAACATTGAACAGGCTTGAGCAAATAAAAATTATTTGATTCAAATAAGAGACATAATTTCGTACAAATGCCCATGGTTTAAATAACCGACCTATTTAAATTAAAACACAAAGTTTTTGGAACAAATATACCTTAGATTTTAATGAAAACACAAAGGTTTTAGAACATATTATTATATATGCTATATTTGTTCCAAAAGCTTTGTGTGTTAATTTAATTAGACCGGATATTTACCAATGTTTTGGGTATTTGTACGAAATAATTTGTCGTATTTGAACGAAAATAGTTTTATTTGTTTTAAAGTTATTTTTGTTTGATGTGAACAACGATTATAAAATCAATCATATTGTTTGTTCGCAATAAATATTTATTTCGAACAAAGACAATCTTAAAAATAAATCAAATAAATATTATTTTTTATTCAAACAAATATTTGTTTGGCCATGATCAAACAAATATTTGCGTGAATAAACTCCATTTATATTTGGATCAAATATTTTTTTTTCAGTGAATTTACTGACAATACAAGAATGATCAGGATTTGAATAACCAGTTATTGGTGTAGGCTTATTCTACGATTAATTTGTAATAATATTTTTGGAAAATTCATAAATCTACATTAATAAAAATATAGAATAACATGAAAATTATTTTTGTTTTATTCTATTTTTCGATGGATTATATACACTACGTTAATATGCTAAGTACCACTTTCGTATTAAAATGTGAGCCATAGGTTCTACATGAATCGTCGTTCAATATTGTTAAATGTATTAGTGTATTTTGTAATTGTTTTTTTTTTCATAGCAGAAAGTCATATTTGTTTTATTTATCTTATAAGTATATTGGCCTAATGAGATGTTTTGTATGTTAATGCTATTTCTTTATGCGGCGTCTGTAAATAACCGTTTTTTAGTGCCTTTTCGCACTGTTCTTATAGTACATAAAAACTCCCCTTGCTTTTATTTTCCTCGAAGCGTTCAGCTAGAAAATTACACGACAGGCTTTTAGCCACACTTAAAAATGTGGACGAATATATCAGCTGACCGAATAGCTTATATCCGCCAATTACCCTTTGCCTAATCTGGAAAGCTTTATCAAGAAATTCGTGACAAATGACTGTCGAATAAAGAAAAAACGATTATAGGCAGATTAATAAATGTGTCTCAAATATTCGCCGCATCTCCTCCGATCGGCAACTCCAAGGGGCGGGGCGTGTACAGCGCGATACAACTGATAATGGTACTTCTTTCCATGTCTCCCAGTCAACCAATATGAACAGTTTGGCCTTATGCATATAGCCCGATAATAAATAGGTATAGACCATAGGCTCGATCTATATTTGTGGTTTGTGGTATATTCTTAGATAGACAGTTTTAGACAAACATAAAAGGATCAATAAGTCTGCGTCTACAAAAGGGAATTAAATAATAAACAATAAAAACTTATTGATTTGAAGTGTATTTAGTGATTGAAGCCTAAAACATTTTTTTATTTACAGCTTTATGTCTTATACTCTCATCAGGGAATGAGAAAGGTATACCCGAATATTCAACTCTCACTCCTTATTTTCGCAGTGGCATATATATTATTAACACGCTTAATCTTTGTTAAATAGATCGAAATCTGATAAATCCTAATTATTATCGGATCCCTAAAACCATGACATTTCATACTACTCACAAAGCAGCAAACAGTTCGTATCGCTTATCGCTTGACTAATAGGCACGAGAAGGAGCCGCATTCTCAGTCGTGTCGATTTCTGCATGCCCCGCCCCTATTAGATAGCTCGTGGGATATAATGAAAGCCATGCTCGTAGAGCACGACACATCTGAGTATGCGACTGCTTTTTTCCTTGTTCTTCAATTGTTTTTTTATATAGTGTGGTAATAAGTAAAGGATAATAGCATAGTATAAACAAACTAGTAAGTTCACTCAGCGGTAAATCCTTTGATGTAATTCAGCCACATTCTTTTATATCACGTGATAACTGGAGATAAGCGATGCGCTGCTTAAGTGTCCGATCGATTCGCGTGGTTTCAGTGAGGCAGGCGTTTACCAGAGAAGGATTCAGGAGATTGTATGGACTCGTACCGACAGACCTACTGACTGCCGGCCGGGTGAAAAATCAAGTGAAACTGAGCAAGCAAGTTGTAAAAATATTTTCATAGGAGGAAATTGAAATAAAATTGCTATACAGGGTGTCATTTTTAGGTGATACCACTGTTGCTATCTCAGAATCTAAGAAGAATTTAACAACATTGCGAATCGATCTTGAAAAGGCCATCAATAATGGCAACTTTTTTTCTAGTTTAATCAACTTTGTAGCTTTGACCGTTTCAAAGATAGCAATAATAGTGGAATTACCTAAAATTTATTTAAAAATATATAATTATCACGATACACATATAACGGTATGCTGATTTCTAGACTCGTTTTTGACTCACCCGCGCATCTACGTCACCCGGGAAAAAATGTTCCTTTTGACGCTGTCATAGTTTATTTAGTTAAGTGAATTTTTAGATTTGTTTTGTGTTTATATATGTTATAGGATTATTTAAATTAAAAACTTATAGTATAATAATTATGCCGAAGTGTGTGGCTACTTGTAAGAACAATAATAGGACCACCAAAGGGAGTAATATTAAATATTTTCGTCTTCCTAAACATGAGTTAGCAAATCAGTGGATTCGTGCTTGTCGAAGAGAAGATGGAATTAACCTAAAAGATGGTGAGTATCTTTAATTATTGAAGCTTTACTTTATTATTTATTATTTTTATTACATATTTCCACGATTTACATGATTTTTATGGCAGTGGCACACACTCTAAAGGGAGATCCTATGGCTAGAGATGGATCCCAATTTCACCTACCGTACCGTGATTTTAGCTGCCGCTAATTCGACATTCGGGTGCTGCTGTGCCTTAGTTCCGTTCTTTAAACATTCTTTTTAGATATACCACGATCAAGTCACGGTTCACGGTCCAACCATACACTATGTGGTTAAAAAATATTTGCCAAAATTTAAATAAGTAAAAAAAAATAAAGCAACATGTATTATTGAAGTGAAACTTCTTAACGCGCGCCGGGAGGAATATTTACACATGCTCACATATGATGGTACCAAGGTGCTAAAATCGGTTAGGTTCTGTAGCGCTACAAAAGCTCATTGATTTGCGCACCTAATGGCATGTCATCGCGATGCAATCGTTCTGTTCCAACAGCTCTCATGGCCGAGTGGTCTAGGTGGTTAGGTCTCGATTCGGCGGCTCTATCGGCGGAGCGGCGCGGCCTGAGTTCGAACCCCGTTGATTTTTTAATTTTTTTTTAAGGTTAAGTTTGTATAAAGTTTTATGAAGAATATTTGTTTCATTTGGGCCGTTTCTTTTTGTTAATTGAGTGGTATATTTTAAAAAACTACTTTTTAACGAAATCCGTTACGATATGTATATGATTTTATTGTGTTTGTTAGCTTACAAGCAAACAATATGGGATTCGCTCTATTACCTTGTCAAGACATAAGCGAAACTTTTATGAAGAATATATTTTTTTTTCATTTAGGCCTTCCCTTTTTGTTAATTAGTATTATATTTAAAAAATGGTATATTTAAAAAAACTACTTTTTAACCAAATCCGGTACGATATGTAGGAGTCGTCATTTCCTTGACAACTTCTTGATTTTGTCTTGATCTTGTCTTGATTTCAAGACAAGATCATGACAAGAAATGATCCTTGTTTTTCAAGACAAGACAAGAAATTAGTTCTCAAGTCCAAGATTTCTCGGAAAGAAACCAACAAACTCTTGAAATTTCTTGAAAATGTAAAATTAAAAAAAAAACTCATTGGTTTTGCTAGTTTATTGAAAAAAACAAGGCACTGAAACATTTTTAATGGAATGATAAAAAATTATTATGTAAAAAATTAACTTTTTTATTTTCAAAGATTTTTGGATATGTTATGGCTTAAGGTATTGGGATCAAAAAGTACTTTGCAAACCGAGTCTACTTCAGTGGAAATGAAATAAATATGTAAAAATGGGCAAAAAATATTTGAAAGGGTTCAGAATACTGACTATTAATTAATGAGGTCAATACAAAGAAAATTAAAATTGTACTTTAAGTTTGGTAAAACTATATCTTGTGGGCTAAATTAAATTGAATAATTTTTTAATGCTTAACGACTTTTTATTTGCAAGGGATTTTCTTTTATTATTTTTGGATATGTTATGGGCTAAGATATTAGAATCAAAAAGAACTTTGCTAAGCTAATCTACTTTAGTGGCGTACAGAATAGTTGAATTTACGTAATTTTTTTAAATTAAGAAAAAATTAATTTATGAAGGAATGAACTATAAAACAATACTATTATGACCGCGTGCCCCTCGATTCTACGCATCAAGTATAAACATCACATCTACCAATCTCATCCCGACTTTTTTACTTAGTTCTCAAATGTTGAAATAATACTTAAATAACCATTTATACATTTAAATTATTTTCTAGAGTAAAACTATGTATAATATATCAATTATAATTAGTAATATAAATATGGAATGAAAATTCTTTTATTCTTTAGTTAACACACGTACACGTATAATTAGGAACGTACCTATTATCGAAAATGTCCTTTAAAATCCCCCAAAACTGCGAACATTGCATTTCAAAAGATATGTTTTATATCTATACACGCTTACATCGCAGAATCTAAAGCGTCGTTCCCGGGTGACGTCACATGTTTCTGTGAGGGAGGTTCTGCCTGCGCAAGAGCATACCGTTATATGTGTATCGTGATAATTATATAATTCTTCGAAACCTCATTTTTACTATACTTCTTGGGTTTCATGAGAGTGATTTATCAAGGCTATACGACACGACATGGTTTATGTTTTTGTCTCGCGTTACGTATCGTTGATTGGACGACTAACCCAAACTAACCAAATCTATCAAAATTGATTTCAAATGACTATAATAAGTTGAGAATAAGTGAAACTAACCGAAAGT
>MU184721.1:88906-104182 GCA_016904865.1 Pissodes strobi
AACAACTTAATCACCTCTTTTGCAGCATAATGAAGACAAACTAAACTTGGCTCGCGTGTTCCGGAATAACAAAGCAAAAGCTAGAATAACATTTTTTCGCTTCATAATAATTTTATTCAGAGAGAAAATTTTATATTTCAGCGAAGCGAAACGAGTAGCGTTTAATTCAAATAAATACATAATTTAATTAACGAAATACCCAATCGTTTTCTATATTCTATACAGCGAGTTCTGAAATTAATGTAAATTGGAAAGTGAAAAGTTCCCGATGTTTCGAACACATTTTTGTACAGATTATGGCTATGCATAAAGTTAAAAAATAAAATACGTTTTTTGGAAGTTGATTTGAGTTTGAAAGCAATGCAAAAATCGTTAAAGATGCAACCAACCTTACTAGACATGGTTTCCACTTGTCACGAATCGTGATTTCGTCATCACGACCCAGAATGAGAGCAGGAAGCACAAAGCAAGCCCTACAGGCCGCAAAAGGCAACACCACACGCGAATGCCGAAAATCTTTTCTGGCAAAAAAGATTATTTACGATCAGGATGCTGTTAAAGGAAGTACTGAAAATGGAAAATCTTATCATGTTACTACATCCCACTGCATGACCACTAGTTTCGAACTGTGCTGACCACACCGTTGTTCGATATAGGGTTACGCCACCTATTTTTGCTGGTAGAACGGTACACTGATAAAAATGTGGAAAAAAAACCTTAATAAATATTTCTTTGCTTTTTATTTATTTGCTTTAAATAAAAATTCCTTAGATTAAACAAAATTTCTTTAATTTAAAAAATTGGGCGTGTTTGATTTTTCTTGGTTATTTCTTTGCCTTGTGATAGCAAGACTTTTCTCCATATTAAACACATATTTATTCGCTTTAAAGCTTTACAGATACAAAACCTCTCCGGGATTTAAAACAAATAAGGGTTGCTTTAAATTAAAGATTGTGAATATTGGACCAAATATTATTACTTCATCCGAGTCTCGTTCAACTCGTAGCAGTTGCGCTGGCCGCGTCGACGCTTTACGCTCCTCGTGCCCTCAGTTCAGTTTCATTTCTGCTGCCTTCCTATAGGGAGATTTTATAGAGTATATCCGCCCAAAGTTGCTATTTTTTTTAGTATTTGTGATGGAAAATACATTAATTAAGTGGAACTTAGGTCATTTGTGCCCTCATTTCAAGGTAAGTTACGTTTTTATTATATTACTTAGCTAGGTACATAATTAATCGTTTGTAAATAAGAAGCGTTCTCACATTATCAAAATGGCGTGAGTTTCACTAGTAATTAAAAATTGTTTTCTGCTGTTACCACCTAGAAATGCAGTTGAATTCACGCGATATATGCCTACAATAGTGTATAACAGAACGCTTAGGCAGTTTGGCGTACGACCTTGATTGAGTAGGATTTTTGCTTTTTACGTTGTACAAGTTCAATGGCGTCCTTTTCGTTCTTGTACCTACATAATATAATATGAATTGCTAGGTATTTCAAAGCCCTATTTATTCAATCTGAATAAATAAATGGTTGATCCATGGAAATACAGTTTTGAAGCAAATTGTTTTTTATTTCGATTAAATCTAATAGTATTTAAAAAAAATAATTATTTTAGTTAAATGGATAAGATATACTTTTAAACAACGTAGCAGTCTATTCAAATAGCATCATGAACAACAGTCACAATTGTTTTGTTTCTATTATTTCTTGTTTTAGTTATTGTTGTTTTATTTTTAGATCAAACTATTGATGGCATCGAAGTTTTACGTAGCCTGATGGAAATCAATTTAATGTCGTTACTAACAATAGAATCGGTGAAAATCTTGTGCCATTTCCGTTCAATGCTCATTATACTGGATCTGGAGAGGTAGTTGTATGTCCTATTAGTTTAATTAAGTAAAATATCACTGCCTTTCACTATTTTTATATGATAAAATTTTTATGGACTCTAGAATTTTAGTATTTTTTTTATAAAAACTAGTGAGTTACCGTTAAAATTAATAAGTAGTACACCTTATCTCATAATATGTTTATGTTCCTATCTAGTATTTAGAAAAAAAATGTTTTTAGCTTATAATAATAGTTTTTTTATTATAAAAATGATTTAATTTTCAAAACCAGTGATAAGCAGAGACAAAATAATCTGATAATATTTTTTATTTTTATTTTTGGAATACTCGTTTTGTTCTTTGCTTTTAATATCTTTGAATAAAAATGTTTCTTGGATATCCCATTTAAACTTTTATTTCATATACTGTGGACAACTGTCTCTGTCATGAACTTGGTAATTAAAAGTTAAGTGTTCTGACATACCATTTACAAATCGGGTTCGGATTTTAGATTCTTTAGCAATTAAAAGAAAACTAAGATATATAACTTATTTCAGCTAAAACGTGAAACCTAAATACGTCTTAAAAATAATAACAGTGTTTTTAATTTTTTTTTAAGCTACATAGTTGTTATTGCTAATGAAACCGACTTCTAGTCACTCACCTAACTGAATGTCTATAAATAGTCCTTTTAGAAAGATGAAACACATATTTGCAACAGCCAAAATTTATTTTTTTATTTAAGTCATCACCAACACAAACAGTAAACATTGAACAGGCTTGAGCAAACAAAAATGATTTGATTCAAATAAGAGAAATTATTTCATACAAATGTCCAAATCTTTGGTTTAAATAACCGCCCTATTTAAATTAAAACACAAAGTTTTTGGAACAAATATATCTCAGATTTCATTCAAAGCAATCCAAAAGCTTTGTGTTTTAATTTAATTACGCCGGGTATTTAAACCAATGTTTTAGGTATTTGTACGAAATAATTTCTCGTATTTGAATCAAAATAATTTTATTTGTTTTAAAGTTATTTTTGTTTAATGTGAACAACGATTATAAAATCATATTGTTTGTTCGCAATAAATATTTATTTCGAACAAAGAAAATCTTAAAAATAAATCAAATAAATATTATTTTTTATTCAAACAAATATTTGTTTGGCCATTAGCAAACAAATATTTGCTTGAATAAACTCCATTTTTATTTGGATCAAATAAAAATTTTTTCAGTGTAGTGGTAAATAAAAAAGAGTGTTGGTGTAACGATAAACGTGTTCATTCAGACATGAGGCTTCATTTAGTAATCATCAAGACCAAACACTTATGTCGTAAATTGACGTCGAGAGACTAAAATATGCCACAAACGCTTGGATGGGGTATCAGTAATTGCATTGATGAGCATAAGCATTGGCGTAGGTTTTTCAAGATTTAGAAGTTGTATCGCACCCCAACCACCGTGTTCACGGGGTTTGGTTCCGTGTGACTTTTTTCTAGCTTTGGAAGAAACAAGTTATGATAATGTTCTAATGGGTATATTGAACAATAACAATAAAAGCTTGTTTAGGATACTTCTTTTGTTTAGGTGCTAAAAAATATTTTCGGCTCAATCCTGGTACACAACAATTTACCATTATTTAAATATTGATGGCAAAAAGCAGATATAATTGCGTTTTAGAAAAGAATACGCCACGCTAATTGAGAACGTATCCGTCTAAGAGAATGCGCAACTAATGTTATAAATCGAGCGTCTTTCCCGGAAAATTTACTAACGCAACCATGACTTGAATTATTGTAGAAACAGTTCTCCTTATTTAAGATAATTGATTCATAATTGACCCCAAGAACAGCAAATGGTACAACGTTGCGATAGTAGAATATTCTTTGATAAAAGTCACCAAATACGGGACTAGGATCTGTAGAGCGTCTTGGTCGATGGTGCACCATGCCACAAATGCGAATGTCTGTATTTTTCTGTTACATGTACAGGGTGGGCAAATGTGCGAGGTAAGCGGCTGTATCTCAGAAACTACTAATCGTAGAGACTTGCGGTAAAAAATTATATAACTAAAGTGACCAAAAGAAAACACTGGAAATTTTCAAGTTCATATCTCTAACGCTAGGGGGCGCAATAGCTATGGTCGGGTAGAAAAATGCATTTTACTCAAAACTGTTCTATTATAAGTTGATTAAAGAATACCACCACTGTAATCCTCGTGAAATTCTGCATCTTTTTTGTTCATCACTCATATTTGAGGAAACTAGGTCTCGTTTGAGAGAGGAAACCTTGCTTATTAAGAACAAAATATACCCATGACAAATTGGTATTTGCTGCTCCCGCTAGGGGACGCCTATTCAAAAGTTCATGTTTTTTTTTATTTTTCTCCGAAATTTCAAATATAATTATAGCATTATTTTAACAGAAACAGAATGTGGATCAAATTTGCAGGAAAAAACTTCTAAACCGCATATCGATAACATCACACGTTCAGGAGTTATTGCCAGAAGAGCATTTTTTAACAATGCATGCATTAAAAAAACGAATAAGTTTCGAACTTCTGTGGTCAAGCATGCCATGGCTATTATAAAGAAATATTATCAAAAATAATTATTAAACAATCATTTAAAGGACCGAATTCAAATAAAACATTTCAATTTAATGTCTCATGTGTTCAAACTGCCTCCCATCATGTTGCACACATTGTTTCAATCTTTGTTGGGTGGAGAAAATTGCCGCTTCGATTTCAGCCGCTGGCAGTTGAACAGGAAGGATACGGTAATTAATGTAGTTTTTTAAAATATTACGAACAGTAGTTCGTGCTATACCCAAGTTTGAAGATAATGCCCTAGTTCCTATCTGCCTATTATACTCTATGTATGCCAGGACAATAATAATATTGTCTTCAGTTCTTCCATTGCCACGCCTACAGAATTTAGGACGAAGAAAACTGCCAGTATCGCGTAATCGCGGTGCCAAGAGTGGAAAAAATTTGACGTTTCTTTCAAAAAAGTTTGTTTTTCGTTTCTACGGCATATTAAATGTGAAAAAGTATAAAAACATATGTGTGAACTACTCAGTCCAAAATTCGTCAGAAAAAGGGCAAAATTTTGATTTTATTCTACTCATATTTCCAAATTTTTGGCTGATATTTTAATTTAGGAGAAAGATTACGATAACAATTATACTAAAACTGGGTACCTGAGATAAGCTTCGTTTAATTTTTGCACCAAATTTCTTAAAATATTGGAGCAGTCCTAAGTCACAATTTGCACTTATTTCCGATCTTATTTCCTATTATGTTATTATTATAGTATCATTAACGTTATTTTCATAATTGTTTTGATTATATTTGTTAATAAAACATTTTTTACTTTAGTCATGGCATGCTTGACCATAAAAATTCGCAAAATAATTTGTTTTCCAATGCATGCATTGTTAAAAAATGCTCTTCTGGCAATAACTCCTGAACGCGTGAAGTTATCGATATGCGGTTTAGAGTTTTCTCCTGCAAATTTGATCTACTTTCTCTTTCTGTTAAAATAATGGTGTCATTATGTTTGAAATTTCGGAGAAAAATTAAAAAAACCATGAACTTCTGAATTGGCGCCCCCTAGCGGGAACAGCAAATACCAATTTGTCATGGGTATATTTTGTTCCTAATAAGCTAGGTTTTCAGAGAGGTTTTCTCTCTCAAACGAGAGCTAGTTTGTTCAACTATGTTGAGTCAATCCAAAGTTATAGACATTTCAATCAGTCAGACTTCTCCCTTCCCCCCCGCCCTTATTTCATGCCCTACAAACAAAAGTAATGCACAAAAAAGATGCATAATTTCACGAGGATTACAGTGATGGTATTCTTTTATCAACTTATAATAAAACATTTATGAGTAAAACGCATTTTTCTACCCGACCATAGCTATTGCGCCCCCAAGCGGTAGAGGTATGAACTTGAAAATTATTTCCAGTGTTCTCTTTTGGTCACTTTAGTTGTATAATTTTTTACCACAAGTCTCTACGACTAGTAGTTGCTGAGATACAGCAGCTTACCTCGCTTATTTGCCCACCCTGTACAGGCTGTTCATATATTAGGAAGCACTTTCAATAATAAAGAATGCTCTAATAAGTGAAAAAGTCACTTTATAATTTTTTGCTATCAATACATATTATTCTAATATCAAATATTTTCAACAAGTACCTTCTTGTAAGCTTTACAATTATTATTTATATTTCTTAACCCGAACGTTACCAGCAGTTCGGAAATATCGAAACGAGTTAGAACTAAAATAAAGAGCTTAATAACTATTAATGCAAATAACAGAAATTAGGAAAATATGATAGGTACTTTGGGGAATCCTGTTCTATTGCTTTTAACGAAAAGCAAAAAACTAAACAAATAAAAATCAATAACGGTATTAGACCTTTACAAATGGATACTCGTATATTGTATATAGGGTAAGTCTGGCTATGTTGGCCATAGGGGGAGAGATGGCCATATCGTTGTTTGATTAATAAACCGTTGCAAGAGAGCTGCATAGCATAGTAGAACGCAGTTGCTGCAGTCTCATGTTGTTTAGGACGGTAGTGATTTAACTATGCTGACAATTTTTGCACCAAATTAGAAAAATTAATTTCAAAGGTAGGTGAAAACTATTACCTCACATATATGATTGCTCAGATTTCCTATTTAATATAACTTTGATGATGTTTTTCAAAATAGGAATGTAAAAACATGCTTCTTCGCTTATCATTACCACAAAATTATTTAGCTTAATGTACGTTCCTAAATTTGAAATCGTATGCGCGTGTCATGTGTAATATGGGGAGTGATGGCCACGTTCATCTTGGGGCAACTTGGCCATGGATTTCAACGAAAATTTATGCGTCGGGTGCGGCGAAGATTATGACAAGACAACGAAAAAAGCTGACTGGATTTGTTGTGTGCGATGTTAGTCATGGTTCCATGAAACATGCTCTAAATTCACCGATTTATGCCAGACATGTGGAAAGTTTTGTGTTGCCAAAAATGAGTAACTAAAAAAGTTTGTTTTTTAAATAGGAATATTGTATCTATGATATTTATAATGGTTATAATTTAACATGTTTGTTGTCATTTCTACTTAAATAAATATATTTGAGATTTTGGCATCTTCACTAGTGCTATGGCCAACTCTCCCGTATATTTGGGGAGAGATGGCCACTTCAGTTAAATAATGTTTTTTATTAATAATAGACTGTCGTTAAAAGATAAATATTTTATGAGTCCTAGAATTTGGTTATAAATGTTACACTAGTGTGCACATCTAGCTATTACCTGAATCTACGCAATAACACCTAAAGTACAGCATAGAATATACTGGGGTGGCCATATCTCCCCGACTTACCCTAGCTGTGCCCGAAACGAAAGCCGTCGCTCTCCGCAAACAAAGCACGACAGTAGTTCCTACAATGCTCTATTTTTATCAAAAGCAAAAGATTTTTATCGCTTTATTTTGCCCATCTTTCGTACGTTGACACCGGCTAT
Source organism: Pissodes strobi (assembly GCA_016904865.1). NCBI lineage: Eukaryota > Metazoa > Arthropoda > Insecta > Coleoptera > Curculionidae > Pissodes > Pissodes strobi. Next base: position 96,265 of record MU184721.1, read on the forward strand.
AGAAACAATGAACGTGTATATTCTGCAAACACATGCACGTTATATAACGTAATCTAGCTAGTATTCTTTATTTGCTCCAATAAAAGGCAATATAATATAATTAGTACGTGTCTATGGGGAGCATGGTCGATTCGAATGGACGTTCCTAATAAACAGCACGAAACGGGTACCTAGTTCGGTTCGAGGATCAAGGCCGATGATTCTTTTGTTTGGTCATACAAATTTTAAACATTCCCACTATTCAGGGTGTTCCCTAAGTAAGTAGAAATATATTTAAGAGCATCATATTCTTTAGCCAATTTTATGAAAAAAAGTTCATTTGAACATATTATGTCCGCAAACGCTTTGTTTCCAAGATACAGAGTAGTAAAGTTTTAAGAAAGCAATGATATCACTCTAAATATTTTAGCGAAATTTGGTGCACACATTCTATACATCTGGACGTTGCTTTGAATATGCTGAAAGAAAAAAAATGGTACTTACACACTGTTTTTCTTAAAATAAAAATTATTTTTGAAATTCTCGTTCATTTTTTAGCAAATTAATTGATGTCTCAAAAATTGCTAATATCTGTTGCAGAAATTAATGCGTAACGGTGCATACCCTACCGTAAATTTAAGAAAGTATGGTTGCTTATTGTCAAAATTATTTTAATAATGTAATTGCAATGTAATTTAAATAATGCATGTTAAGTTTGTAATTTGATTTTTCGACTTCGCATTTTAAACGCACTTTCTAATTTCTATTGTTGTGTTTAAAAGTTTCCTGTTCTTCATTACGTTTTAGTTTATTGCTCATTATTTCAATAATTACTGTTACATTGTTAAAAGTAACATACTGACAATGGTTAACTACACAAACTCTGAAAGGGCAGATATTCACTTTGTATATGGACTGGCTGATGGAAATTCTTTAGCAGCACAATAAATTTGCCATGAAAGATTTTCCAACCGCCAAACGGGTTCATTGGCAAGGGCAGGAGATATTTCAAGAAGGCCTACCACAGCAAGAAATCCTGCTTTGGAAGAAACCAGCTTGAGGTGAGTCGTAAACTAATACGGAGTATTCTTAGGGAAAGCCATCAGTTGTATCCATATCACGTCAAACGCGTGCAGGCACTATTAGCCAGAGATTATCTCCCATCTGCCGATTGATTCAACAAAAAAATTGTACAACTTCTTAGATCCCTTGACCAAGTGCTATTTACGGATGAGGCTAACTTCTCTAGAAACGCGATTATGGATTTTCATAATAACTACATTTGGAGTGACCAAAATCCTAATTCGATAGTCGAAAATCATTTTCAAAATCAATTTGCATTAAGCGTATGGATCCAATGAGACTTGATGGTACTACATACAGATGATTTATTAGGGAAGATTTTCTATTAGATGACGCCCCACTTATGCAGTAGATCTGTTTTCTCTATAAAGCGATCAACCTACTTGGTATAAATAAGTTAATCTGAATCCATCCTGATGAGTGAAATGAACAAAATTGTACCTAGAGATGCTTCTTTCTTAAGTTGCTCACCTGCGACCTTACGAGGAAACACAATCAATTGTGGAACAAATCCACCTGCAGCATTCATACGTACCGCTACCGTCACCAAAGTCCCTTTCGGCGGAAGTTAATGCTCCAACTTGTCGCTTACCCTTCATAGATATTACCTCTGGACACTTAGATTGTATGATACACCATCCATGCTGTAAATTCTATCAGATGGAAAATTCCTCTCGGCCATTATTTTTTCAAGAAGATCAAAAACTTCCTTATTAAACCCTAAGGCTCAGGCTATTGAAGTCCCAGTTAGTTTTCTGAAACTTAAGGCCTCTTTATGCTTTTCATAAAATTATAAAGCCACTCCTTTTCTGCAGTCTCGCGCAAAAATGCAAAATGGATGTGAGGATGTGTTAAATTGTTTCGTCTAGACAGCTGAAATGCCATGCTCTTAATATCGGATCGAGTTAGACCAAAATACTTCTAATCCATGGCCACTAAATACCACACAAGTTCTTTTTCTATTTCCGGTGATAACACTGGTTTTCGACCTAAAATAGTAAGAGTTTCCGGTGATCCTTTCCTAGTACATAAACGGTGTAAAGTGGCACGAGGGACATTGTATTGCTTTGCAGCAGCCAAATGGCCTAATTTTTTATGTCTAATTACTTCGATGGCTTTTTGCACATTCTCGGGATCCCATTAGGTTTGTTCTAGCAGCGATTTCAACCGGTACAAAGCCATCCGGAGTTTGCGCATTGCAATAAAAGCGACGCTTATATCGCTATGCGCAAGCTCCGGATGGCTTTGTACCGTTTGAAGTCGCTACTAGAACAAACCTATTGTTTCCTCTTCTTCGCAAACATGATATCTGAGAAGAAAAATATTATTTTTAGGTAACGAACTGAATTAAACTTATTAAGTTAGTAAACGCTTTTTTAAATGCCTAATTTTAGAGTAAAATATTATTTACTTCCAGCTAGAAATCAGGGCGGGTAATGTGCACATTGGGATACCTCTAGAACGTGTAACATGGAATATCCCATTGGTATCCGCAATGCTGATGCTGGTTGCCCCTGTTAAATATTTATCTCTAACTATCCCTAACATAAGAACAAACTTACCTGGCTGTATTAATGAAAACTGTGACCAATAATGGCACTAGGTAATAATTATAACAAACAACGGCCCAAAACTTTGAAAACCCAAAACATCAAATGTCGCATTCTGTTAACTTGTGAATGTAACTGACGCAACCAATTGACGGAGCCATTGCTGATTAAAATACACGCTATCCAACCCATATTACCCTGTCTATTCCATATTAAATAAATAGTAAAGGCTAACGCCACGAAACATACTAAATGAAACACTTGTTGTATTCCATGCAAAACGTTTAGTTCAAAAAGGACCTCCTTAACAGAGCGCTTTCGGCCTAAGCCTTCATCGCTCAGAATTACCTGGAAAGTAAGTAAAAGAACTACCCATTAGTGGAAAGTCATCAGTGACTGCTGTAGGATTTTTAGGTAAAGAAAATTATACCTAACCTAAAACTCATACAGCAGTCACTGACTTTCCGCTAATGGGTGGTTCTTTTACTTACTTTCCAGGTAACACTGATGATGGCTTATGCCGAAAGCGCTCTGTTAAGCTCTTATAGGAAGTACATTTTGGATTAAAAGTTTTGCATGGGCTATAGAAAGTGTTTCATTTAGTATATTCCATATTACCCGAACCATCACCTCTAAACAAGAAGGTCTGGAATCTGAATCTAAGATGGCATCGCGAGTAGGTAGTATATATTACCTACTGTTGTTACTTCGTGACTTCAAAAAATACATACCTACATTATTTTTAATAGTTAATTACATGTCATTTACCAAAATAACAACGAAAAATCGTTTGGGAGCCATACCCATCACAGAAAGGAACATAATAATTATTATGATACGTAGTTTAACAATTATTATAGGTAATATGGTACGATGTAAAAAATACGAACTATGGCTATTAACATTAACATAAATATACAGTGATTTGTTTAAAATACAGGGTGTTCCTTAATGACATGCTAATATTTAAGGGGGTGATTCTTGCACCCATTTCAAGAAAAAAAACTTCATATTATGAGCCTATGTACCAAACGTCTTATACAGGGTGGTAAAGTTTTCAGAGAAAAATCCATTTTTTTTACTACTAACATGAGAAATCACCATTATTTACTCCATTCCTCAAATGAGAAGTAACATTTCTCACCCTAGGTAAATAATAATATTAAAAAAAACCTAGGTCAATAATGAAACGGAAACGGAAAATGTCAAAATGTCAAACTTGTTAGTTTGACAACTAGTTGTCATTTCGGATTATTTGAAAAATGAGTAGGAAATGATTAATTTCAAAATCTAATCAATTCAAATAATGATAAGGATTGTATCAGTGCTATTAGTAAAAAAATTATATACAGTATGACTCACTTTTCATGTTGTATGTATGGAGCTGTCAGGAGATTATTAGCGTGTTTTGGCGAGTAACCACAGTTAACTACAAGTAATACTGAAGTAAGTGCCAAGCAGGCACCCCACCACAAATTGTACTGTCTGCTTCTGTCTTCGCCAAAATACCGTAGTTAGATCTTGCATTGCTAGAAAATAATATAGATATTTTGCATATTTATTTGAAAATGGTCAGTTTGATCAGTGCAGAACGTTTACTCATATTTTTAATGAAAGAATGGTGGCCTCTGGAGATAAGCAAACTAATGGTATTTTTTCGATGAATATGTTCAGGATACTTTATGCTGCCCAAATCCTATTTGGGGCACATTTGTGTAGGAATTCCGATGCGTATGAGGCTTCTATAGAAGAATTTCATGAACGTATAATTTACAAACTTGTTCAGAATGGAAAAACAAACATTTCACATGTTTAACGTTTCAAAATTAATCGGCCATGACTCCATCAAACCTCGAGTACCACACCTCGTCACGTATGTAAGTTGTAGTAAGCCGTAGTTGAAAAATGATGATGTAATAGTGACGTCGCGAAACTTCCCCTCACTTACCACAATTAAATTAATCCTCGTAAAAACAAAGTAGTATCCTGTAGTATGCCGTGGTTAATTGTAGTTAGCTCGCGAAAAAACGCTTCTTGTTACGATATCTGTCAGTTAGACAACTGAACTTCCAGGCTACTTGATATTTCGAACTATTTGAAAAATAAGTAGAGAATGACTAATATAAAAATCAAATCGAATCAAATATGGTAATATATCAGTGTTAGTAGTAAAAAAAAATCTATATATACCTCGGTTGAGAAGGCCATTATTAACCTCGCACATTATATCCTTCGGCGCTACGCGCCTCAGGATATAAAAGTGCTCGGTAAATAATGGCTTACTTCTCAACCTAGGTATATAATATACTATTATATAATAACTGTGAACCATCGCAGATAGCTTTATGAAATTTGGTATACACATGTTCTATGCATCAAGATGCATTTTCGTACACAAACAAATTGATTATTTCTACCAGTGGCGTATTTAATATTTTTGGAGAAAAAAATGGTACGCCAAAGTAAAAATTATTTTTGAAATTATCATTAATTTTTGTGCAAATTTGACCTCTTGATTCTCTTTCGTTCAACGCATGGTTTTCGGGTAAAAAAATAAAAATCGTGTTTGTGCAAGCTGAAATCTTCGCTGAAATTCTAATTGGCACTTGAAAGTTTTCTTTTATTTTTTCCTACAGTAAAATCAGTTACTTATTTCTAAATTAATTAACAATTGATCAGGGCCGTTCGTAGACACTTGGCCGCCTTTGTGCATGCACCAAAAGTGCCGCCCTATTAATAAAAAAGTTAAATTTCAACCAAAAATATTTTATTAAATATTGCATAACAGATAACAACAATATAGAAATAAATCAAACTAAACAGCAAAGCGCAAATAATATAACAACATTTTTGCATTTTACTTAAGCACTATTTATGAAAAAAATATTACTCAAGATAATAAGTATATTCTAGAAATTTCTTAGAAAATTTTCTACCAGTCTCATTAGCAAGATATTGTTTTTCTATTTGCTGAGGGTCATTTTGAACTAATAATAATTCAATTATTCGATTTTTCATAATGCCAGGCCAAGTGATCGGATCATTAGCATCAAAATCGTAAGTTTCAACAACAGTTTCCGATGTTTTTTACACGGTTGTGAATCAAGATCTACCGGTCTACTCACACTACAATCTGCAGGTTAACTCACACTGGGCTCCTCCGAAATTTTTGGAATATCACCACTCTGCATCTGCGAAGATGATGACGTTGATGCGTCTGGTTCAATTTTTAAGTATTTTCGCAAAGATCCGCTTAATTTTCTTTTGTTGGCTTCTTTTCCTAATTTTGTTTTCCTGTATTGTGATCCCGAAGGTCGTTTTGTCTTTCTATCGGATTCGGACATCTGAAAGTCAAAGCCACGCCACAATTAAGAAAAAATCAAAAAGTACGGAAATCTGAAAGTCAAAGCCATAATTAAGAACAAAATCAAAAAGTAGGAAAATAATTAATTTAAAACGGTAAAGAAGTACCTACCGGTGTAAATATCCTATATTTTTAATTATATAAAATTATATGTAATAATGGAAATTTCTTACCTTTTGTAGTAAACTAAACCACCAAGGAAAAAGTATCTCTCGATTTAAAAAATCGAAATCGTAAAAATATCACTACTCTTAAACACATCAAATTCTATTTTGGGTGTTGCTGACTGTTGCGTTACTCTTTGCGGCCGTGCAACTTTTTCTTTAATTCAATTTTTTTTTAATTGAATAATAAAAATAAACCCATGTCAACTTGTCGTTTATTTTTTGGCAAAAAGATGCTTTCAGGTTTTGATTGGAGAATGTTGGTTCACGAGCGATGAAGGAGCGAGTGGATTAATTCCATGAAGAGGTTAAAGCCTTTTTACCGTCGCATCGTGTATAATATTCAATTTTACTCCTGAGCTGAAATATGTATTAAATATTGATAAAAAGGAAACAGTTTGATTAATTAATATTGGGAGTCAAATTGGCGTGATCGCTGTACAGGGTGTCCCATTTTCGATGATATTACGGGGTATCTCACTTACGAGTAAAGATAGAGAGTTGCGGTTTTCGCAATACTGTGCTACTTTTTTGTGAAAATAACGATGGTATTAACAAAATTTTCATAGACCGCTTCGTTTCTGAGATACAGGGCGAAATCGAAAATAATGAATTTTGGGACCCCCCTCGTATCTCCGTTATCCTTTAACATATCGCAAAGCTAAAAAATTGCTCTCATACAATTTTTGACGTAGAATCTAGTGGCGTGATCAGATTTTTGCTGTGAGCTGTCAGTTTTTAGCTATAAATCAGACTTATGTTTTTTTAAATGGAACACCCTGTATATTTTTCCTTCGTTTGATTGGAAATGTTATAAGCTTTATAAAAATATATAATACATTATATGTACTTTAAATAATAAGCCTAAAATTAATAATTTCACAAAATGTATCTCGATATGACACTCTTGTATTTTTTTTAATGTAACACCCTGTATATTTCTCTTTCGTTTAAATGGAGATTTTATAAGCTTTATAAAAATATATAATACATGATATGTATTTTAAATAATAAGCCTAAAATCCATAATTTCACAAAATGTGTCTTTATACGACACTCTTGATGAGTATAGTATTAGCAGGCAGAGACTATTAAGACCAATGGAATGGTAATTTTGTATTGGCAAGACCTTTCAGTGGCAAAATTTATATTTTCTATGTAATATTGCATTTTTTACGATGGCTCAAAATGAAAATTATCAATATTTTGAAAAATATGGCATGTTAGTCTGCTTTATACAGAACAATGAAAACTTCTGTGAAGCTTCTCAGCTATATTCCAATAAGTTTGTTTGAATATTTATTTACTTTTTGACTTATTTGGGTTTATTTTTTTAAGTATCATTTTAATTTATAGATATTCCGAAAGAAGGCATCCTGATCTTTTAATGTTTTCCGGAATAAAGAAAAAAATTGGTAGAACAAGGAACGTTGCCTCCGCCCTTACCGCGATTTTTCTTATGATACGTTTTTGGTAGGGGCCGGATAAACGTTCCATGTTCTCTTTATTCCGGAAAACATTAAATGACCAGGTTGTCTTCTTTTAGAATATCCATAAATTAAAATGATACTTAAATAAAAAATAAACCCAAATAAGTCAAAAGGTAAATAAATATTCAAACAAACATATTGAATAATAGTTGAGAAGCTTCACGGGAGTTTTCATTGCTCTGTATAAAGCAGACTAACATGTCATATTTTTGAAAATATTCATAATTTTCGTTTTCAACCATCGTAAAAAATACAATATTACACAGAAAATATAAATTTTGCCACTGA